>JAIKVH010001013.1:0-11044 GCA_024679275.1 Phytophthora niederhauseri
TGGGCTGACAAGCGCACCGTGCCCACCTTCTAAGCACGTTGAGGTGATAGTCGAAGCAACTCCGGTTGCAATGCTCATTGAGCATACATAAGTCAAAACAAACACGTAGCGTTATCTTGTTATTACATGTAATACCATTCTACCCGCTTTGGCTTCAATCCGCTTTCGCTACCTTTCATGTATGCCTGAGGTCACTCCATTTTCTGACGAAGTTGCCAACAAGATTGGGAACTTCGACATAAAATGTAGGGCCCCGAACGAAGAGGTAAAATTGATCGACACCCTCCTTTCGTTATGGGGAAATTGCAATTTGGTCAGTAGTTTGGCTTGGAATTTGCAATTCGGTCAGGAGTTTGCTAACCAGTCAGGACTTCTGAAAGTTAGAATTTAGACTGTCCTAAATTTAAGAGTTATAACGTTCCAGCTTGGTTATGAGCACTATGCTGGACTGTATCCACTACACGCTTGCCCTCGGCTAGCAAACATAACATCATACCACCAGAACCATGGGTCTTGCTCTCCAAACGACCAAGCGGCTGTCAAAACCTTGAGGTAATAGGCAGGGGGTCCTCAGAGAGGCCCTGTAAATTGTAAGTTCATTGCATGTAGCGACTCGTAGGGCCCGTCATTTGATTTTGTCTAGGTTAGCGGTTAGCGCAAGGACTACCTCCTGATCCGGGAGGTAGCTCGGGATCCCCGAACTAACAGAGCACGATGCGGAGCACCAGACGCATACGCACAAGCACGCTGGAAGAATTGGTGGTGTCCTTCAGATCTGGCGTGCCAATTCTAACTTTTGGAAGTCCTGACTGATTAGCAAACACCTGACCGAATTGCAAATTCCAAGCCAAACTCCTGACCAAATTGCAATTTCCCCTTTCGTTATCTATACCGTAAAGCAATTGTCGTATCCAGCAAAATGTCATATCCGACAGTTGAATCTATCCAATCAGTTTTAGGTATTTTGGCACTGCACAATCACTCCAAATGCAATTGTTGTATCCGACACCAATCTGGTGTCCCTTAATTCACGGCGAGTTTCAATAGTAACATGCTATAATGTGCTGCCTTGTACAATAGATGATGGAAGGTGGTCGTGCAGCAATATTCAAGCAAGGCAACGGGCTCCAATATCGAAATTCTCCTATGTATCCTTTCATTTACGTTCTCGTATGTGATTATCATGTTTACGAGGAATACTTCGTACTTAGTATTTGGCTGCTGGATACGACAATTGCTATACGGTATGTGGTATGTGTGGTATGTTGTCACGACAACCGAACCATTGTTGAAATTGGCTATGGCTGCTAACTTACGTACCGAAGCTTTCGAAAGCCTTTTTAAAATGTCATATCCGACAGTTGAATCTATCCAATCAGTTTTAGGTATTTTGGCACTGCACAATCACTCCAAATGCAATTGTTGTATCCGACACCAATCTGGTGTCCCTTAATTCACGGCGAGTTTCAATAGTAACATGCTATAATGTGCTGCCTTGTACAATAGATGATGGAAGGTGGTCGTGCAGCAATATTCAAGCAAGGCAACGGGCTCCAATATCGAAATTCTCCTATGTATCCTTTCATTTACGTTCTCGTATGTGATTATCATGTTTACGAGGAATACTTCGTACTTAGTATTTGGCTGCTGGATACGACAATTGCTATACGGTATGTGGTATGTTGTCACGACAACCGACGCACGCGAACCATTGTTGAAATTGGCTATGGCTGCTAACTTACGTACCGAAGCTTTCGAAAGCCTTTTACGAACCATTGTTGAAATTGGCTATGGCTGCTAACTTACGTACCGAAGCTTTCGAAAGCCTTTTTTGATGGATGCTGCTTATTACAGCTTTGTAGAATGGTAGGACGCTACGTTTATTTGTTGTTGTGTGTGATTGCTTGCGTGTGTGAGGCGGTTGGTACTCTAGGCACCTCGCACGCGCTCATTCGACTTATGCCGTCTTGACGATCTTTCCGGTCTTCTTGTGGATCTGCTTAGTAGGCACCGAGCGCTTGGCGGGCCACGCGTGCTTCGGGTTCGTCCACACCTGCACCTTCTCGAAAGTGGCGTCGCCCGACGCAGTGAGCGAGATGCCGTCCGACGCCTCACCGCACGGGTAAATGCGAGCCGAGAGAGCGAAGCGGTCGTTCACGAACACCTCGACCGTCGACACGTCCACGAACACGTGGAAGTTGAGGTTCTCACGCGTCACCTTGTACACATCGCCCTCTCCAGACTCCGAGTCGTCCGCCTGCGAGTCCGAGTCCGAATCAACATCAAGCGAGGCCGAGTCCGAGTCGTCGTCAAGCGAAGCCGAATCCGAGTCCGAGTCATCAGCCAGCAAGTCCGCCTCGCCGGCCACCGAGTCCGAGTCCGAGTTGAGATCCCACTCGAGCGATCCAGAGTCGTCGTCGTTCTCCACCGGCTGGAAGACGTCGTACAGGTAGAAGTGGCCCCAGATGTCGTCCGAGACGGGGGTCACCTCGTTGTCCACGAACACGGGGCACTCGGCGTTGGAGCTGCTGGAGCGGTCGATGATGATCTTCTTCTCCTTGTCGTCGTACAGGATGGTAGTCGTCTCCTTGGCGTCCTTGCTGTGGCGCACCTCGAAGCCCACCTGGGTACCGCGCTCGAAGTCGGACACCTGCGCGATGAGCTCGAACGACTTGCCGGTCGACTTGAGCAGTACCGCGCTCGAAGTCGGACACCTGCGCGATGAGCTCGAACGACTTGCCGGTCGACTTGAGCACCTGCGACGTGCCGTTCAGCGTCACGCTGGGCACCACCTCGGTTGACTCGGCGTTGCGCAGAAGACGTAGGTCGCTGTGCGGGCGCACCTTGAGCGTCTTGATGGTCTTGCTCGGCAGCGTCTTGCCGCCAGCCACCGTCACGTTCTGCGTGCTCGACACGATCCAGTCGCCCTTGCCGACCAGGTGGTCGTCAACGTCGTGGATGTCACGCACAATGGAGATGCCGACCTCACGCGGCAGCGACAGGATGCCGTCCCATCCCTGGGGCTGACCCTCAGCGAAGTTGTTGTCCTCGGTGATCCAGCCGATGAGCACGTCCTTGCCGTGCTTGTCCGTGTAAATGCTGTTGGCGTACCAGTCGCTGCGGTCCGACACGCCGACCATCAGAGGGGTGAACAGACCGGCGTCCGAGATGTTGGCGTACCAGTCGCTGCGGTCCGACACGCCGACCATCAGAGGGGTGAACAGACCGGCGTCCGAGCCCGAGCTCGCGCTGTCACTGTCGGCAGCACCGAAGGTGCCCGTTGCCCACATGGGGTAGCGGTTCGGGTCGCCCTCAGCGGCGAAGAGCATCACGTTGTGCAGTTCTCCGTCCGCGTCCTTCATCTCGCGGTAGATGGTCGTCTCGAAGTTGAAGCCCCAGTTGGCGCTGTACTCGGAGAAGGATGTGTTCTTCTCCTGAGCGAGCAGGTAGCCCTTGTACTCCCAGTTGACGTAGTCCTCAGCGTGGTAGAGGAAGATACGCGGGCCCTCGTTGTGGATGCCACCGGCCAAGAGCATGTAGTTGCTGCCGGCACTCGCGTCGTAGCCGAAGTGCTTGTCCAGCGACTGCGAGTGGAACGGCATGGGGTCGCGCCAGCCCGTGACGTTCATGCCCTTGGGCGGCAGCTTGATGAGGGGCTTGGCACCCTTCTGCCAGGTAGAACCGCCGTTGCTGGTGGTGGCGTACAGCACGTGCTCACCGAAGAGGTACTCCTTCTTCCACGAAATGGGGAGAGCGGTGACACCAGTGTAGAACACGGTGTGCTTGCCGTCGATGGCGTTGCCCATGGAGAAGCCCGAGAACACACCGAGGTTGTCCCACTTGTCCTGAAACGGCAGCAGGGCGTCCGGGTAGTCCTTCCAGGTCACTTGGTCCTTGGACACGGCGTGGCCCCAGGTCATGTTGCCCCAGATCGTCGAGTTCGGGTTGAGCTGGTAGAACATGTGATAAAGGCCAGTGGCCTCGTCGTAGTACGGCGCGCACGGGTCGTTCATCCACTTCTCGCGAGCCAAGAAGTGGTAAACCGGGCGGAACTGGTTGAAGAGCTCAGTGCCGGGCTCGGCCTCCACCACCTGAGCGCAGGTAAACCGGGCGGAACTGGTTGAAGAGCTCAGTGCCGGGCTCGGCCTCCACCACCTGAGCGCGGGCAGCCTCGGGGCTGAAGACGAGGGCGGTGACGAAGGCCCCGAGGGCCATGACGCTCGGGAAAACCTTCATGATGGGAGTTGAAAGAACCGAAGGCCGGTGGGTCCTGGGACTTGGTCGGTTGAAGCGGCTTCGGCGCTGCGAAGAAAGTTGGGGAATGAGTGGTGCTTGACACACCGTCAAGAAAGCGGCCTCGGTGGGCTGGTGGTCATCTGGACCACCGTTTTTCTGTTCGCGATTGAAAGACAGCAGGCAGAGCCTGCAACTCGTTTTCATGTTGCCTGCAGAGGGTATCCCGGCGATCGCAGCATCACCCTGCTCATGTTGTCGGGCAAAAACTAACTGACAAATGCTTACAAAAATTTGTGTGATTCTCTCGAATCGTACTGCCGCCTTAAAATAGTCGAGCTGTAGTTGTAGAATCGCTTTCGAAAATGTTGTTGGAGTTTTCGGAAGTTCGAGGATATGGATACACTGTAACTTGTCCTGATTCAGGCGGTTGCCATGTTCTGGCAACTTACATGTTAGATATTATCTACAATGGTTCACTGACCGACCCTAACTTGTAGTGAAGAAGTTCAAACTTTGAACTTCTTCACTACAAGTTAGGGTCGGTCAGTGAACCATTGTACAGTAGAAGAACTTCAAACAAACCTACAGCAGGTGCTGCTCATAATCCAAAGTTTGCATACTGTACAGTACATGTATTGTGAAGCAGTCGCTTGGCTTCTCGGCTGGTTTGCAGCGAACAAGCTGGATACTGTAGGATGCCGCCAGCCAGCACATCCACCGTGAACCTTGCAAAGCTTCGAACAGCTCCAGGCACTGACACGGCGAAACGATACACGTTCTCAAGATGGTAGTAATGCCGGGTAGAAAAGTGAAAGCTGCACTTTTGTAAATTTTGCGTCAAGTTGCAGGGGTTTTCAAAGCCGAAAGTTGATCCCGAAGCGAAAATCTCGCTGATAGAGCACTGCCAGGTGGCGCTGAGGAAGGGGAGTCCTTCAAGGTGGAATTCTCAGGCTTCGTCAAAGGCGCCCATTGGGCGCCTTCCAAAACCCTCACCAAAGGTCGCGCATAAAAGTTTAATCACGGGAATTGTTTGATGAGACCACTTTTTGGTCTCATCAAACAATTCTAATGCGACTCTTAACTAGCAACGTGATTAAACAAGTGACTGAACTCCACTATACCCGAAGGTCGCGTTCCAGCAACCACTTTGGGGCGCATTAAACGCTTCGGTAATTTAAAATAAATTACGTATTAAACTGATCAAACGGTTTTATATAGGTTTTGGAAGGCGCCCAATGTAGGCATTATGTGTGTAGACTGGGCGCAGTGCCTACATTAAGCTTTCAAAAAATGCCTACCAAATGACGATGGATACATAACTAACCATACTAAAAATAAGATAGAGCACGAGTCCAGTGAAACCAGCGCTAACTCTATTCTGTTGCCCCAGCACTTTACATTAGCCTTGTCGCAGACGAACAACGGCAACTGATACAGCAGCAATTGGTTCTAGTCTTGTGTGATGATCTAGTCTTGTGTGATGTGGTTGGTCGTTTCCTTCACTGAGTACGAGCTTTCATTGTGTTAATGGTCCAAAGCATGAGGCGCTTTGGTTGAGAGCAGGCCTCGGAAAAAATAATTATTCCATTGCAATTACTGTATTTTTTGTACTGAAATATATATTATTGGTGCCGGCCGTATTGAAATGATTATTATTGAAGCACAATTCTAAGTAAAATGTTTGACTATACAAAAACCAAGTTTAACGTGATTCTCCATATAAAAGTAATTGGAATAAATACATATTATTGGTGAATGATATATTGAAATGATTATTATGGAGACTGAACTTTTGCAATTCAATATGATACTGTATTTTCCGAGGTCTGGTTGAGAGCAAGGTGCCGAGTGGCAACACTAAGGGATGGTGGGAGGGTTGAATTTTCGCTATCGCGCCAATGGCCTGAAGCTTGGGCTTGTGAGGGCTTGTGCTGGTCACGGCATATTCGGTCTGGCGTTCTCGTGGCGGAGCATAACTTGTGCCTGCGTGCTGCTTGGGTTCTGCGGGGCCAGATCAAGAGTATGTCGTCTAGCTTGGTTGTTTGCCGATTGCTTGTATGTCTTATCTGGCAGTGGTTTCTGTCGGCCGATGGCGTATCGCGCTTCGTCGAGCCTTCCTTCATTCGTACGGAGGTGATGTTATTTTCATAATTCAGAGAATATGGTCAGAACACAACAATTTTCAGGGAGAGTAAGCCCCTTCGAGTCGCAGAGCTCAATCCACGATATACATGGAGTGATCCTATTCCCTCCAACAGATTCGAATTTCTCAAGGCGTTTGCAATGGGACCGCAGTCAACAGAGGCGGAGCCAGCCCGAAAAAATTAGGGGGGGGGCATCCCGAAAAAAAGGGGGGCATGAGGGGGGAAATCGTCCAAAAATGGACAAAATCGCATGAAAATCTACCAAAATCGGGAAAATTTCTCCAAAAATGGGGGGGGGGGCGCATTTTGACCCTGGCTCCGCCCCTGCCAGTCAATACTTAACACTCTATTAGGCACAAATCAATACTAAACTTCATATAATTCATGAAAATGCCTACATTAAAAATCTGAGGGTGCCTACAAAACTTTAATATAGGCATTAGGCACAAATGCCTATATTGACGAAGAATTCCGAATTCTTCTGTTCTTGGGTTGATTTACGGTGGCTACATCCTGGCGAGATTCTAGGTTGCAGTCTGCACCTCGGCGCAAAGATCACACAAAGCTCAGAGAGCATTTGTTGCTCGCTCGTAAGATACTTTAGCTTGGAACGGCGACAAAGTGCACCGTGATGCCGTGGCTGGGCTTACCTGCACGTCGAGTTGCAACAGGGTTGCAGTGCAGCACATATTAATAGTGGGGTTTCTGTTTGAGCGAAATTCCATCACGTACCACGTGAACGGAGCTACTACTTCGAAAAGTATTATTATAATGTATACTTCTAATATATATAAGTAATACATATACTATAGTTGACTCGGGCATCTGACCAGTGAACCATTCGTTCTGGTACCAATACGATTATATCAACTAAGTACCAAATCGTGACCACCGCCTGAATCAGGACAAGTTATCCGTATCCTCGAACTTGGTAAAAGCTTCGAAAAGTTTTAACATTTCTACGAGTACAACCAGATATGGCACACTAAGGGGGCAACATGATTCGAGAGCATCACGCATAATTTTTCAAAGTATTTGCCAGCGAGTTTAGCCCGACAACATGAACGGGGTGATGCGGTAAGTATTTTTTTTCTGCTTGTGCATATGTTTTACATGTATTAATACCAGGAGCGTACACGATACATCATCGATAGCGTAAAGCTAGCGGCACCAATAATAATGGTACACAAGCCCTAACAACTTACTGTGTACGTTCAAGCGTAGCGTTTCCCTCGAGTGTGCAGATACTTTTCTTTAACCTTTTGTCTCCAGGTCGAACGCGTACGGGTAGCATGGGTACAATCCTACCCGTACGCGCGGCCTTCGATAGTTTTATATGAAAGTTTGTATGGAATTACATATGACCAGCAAAAACAATACAGGGGATACAAGATCCGAGATTTGACAATTTGTGGCACATTTCTTAGGTATTTTGGCGAAAACTTCGCTCGCCGTTTTTGACGCGATACAAGCTCATATCGAGTACATGCAAAGTGTTTCTAGCTACCCAAGCAATTATCTTTCTACCCTACCGCGGTTATGAGGAAGTTAGAGAACCTAAGTTCGACTTCAAACTCGACTCTCACTTTCTGCCAAATCGAACCTGGAAATTGCAGTGGAGACGCGCAAGCATCGGAGGGCAGGAGCTGCTGAAGGAGCAGCAGGAGACTGTATTTTCAACACGATGCGTTGCTCGAATTGAGCCAAGAAATAAACTCAGGACTCTCCCGTCCTTCTTCTTTATATTCGTCCAATTCGTTTGTCAATCGGAGCTCTGTGGCGCTCAAATTTTATTTTCAAAGTTGAGCCTACCCGTACGCGCGGGAGACTCACTATCCTACCCCTGGAGACAAAAGGTTAAAGTGCGAAGAAAGACATTGTGAGCGTCGGTATACAGTATGGTGTCGACGGTGGTCGATAGAAACTAAAAAAAAACTTTAAAAAAATTAAACATGGTAAAATTCACGAACAATTTCAACCAGACGACAAAATCGATACCTCACAGTTGTGAACTTAGCAGCGTCACTACGTACAGCTCAGGCTCCTGTGGAATCGCTCGAGGAAAGCGCAGGTACAGTACATGTAAGCATGGTACAGTCTGGATGACTGCTTCGAGTATGGAAATGAAGTTCCTGGTGACGCGGTTATGAGGAAGTTAGAGAACCTAAGCTCGACTTCAAACTCGACTCTCACGCTGTGGTGTGTACATTTCGAGGGCGTGTAGAATTTACTTGAAATATTATCTACGAATTTTCAACGGCGCACATGTACTTCTCTGCGCACTGCTGAAGTTGCAGCGATAGAAAAAATATTCGACAGCACCATGTGATCTAGTGATCCCGCTATCGACGATACATCATGATCCACGACGCTGAGAAACGACGTTTTTAGTTGCAGCGGTGTCTTGTAGCGCAGTACTTGCCCGTGGAGCGATTTGATCGCCGCCGTCGCGGCCTTGTGAGTCTCAGCAGATAGCAGCGATAAATACAAGCAATGCAGTGTGGTATTAGTCGTGAGAGCGCGCTGAAGTCCGCTCCAAACGTCCACCTCGGTAGGATCGTGACCGATGACTTCAAGTTGAAGCCTTTCCAGGGGTTTGCTGCTCGAGCTCAGCAACAACGATAGCAACTGAGCGCCAATAGTAGGGGTGATGGATTCCACGAGAATACCGAGCCTAGCTATTTGACAGCGGTCCTCTTCATATGCTCGCAACAGAGGCGACAGGTCCGTCATCACGTTGCGGGTCATGTTCAACTTCGACAGATTTGGACAGACATGCAAAATCGTGTCCAAATCCTGAGAGTTTAACCCACATGCCGGAACGTCCAGTGATACCAGGGACCTACCGAGTAGCCGCAGCAAACCCACCACACCGTTGCTTTGTTCCTCCGCCCCTCGATACGTCAGAGATTGCAACCCGGGTCGTGATCTTACTCCAGACGATTTCGACACGCACGATGGCTCTGAGATTTCGTACCTCACAGCGCTTCTAACGACCCACCCGAATCCATAGCCTGGGATCAAAATGCATAACCAGTCAACCAGCCGCACCATGACCTCGTACTCAAAGTCATTCGCTTGCAGTGTTCCGGGCAGCAACTGGGGCCATGCTGCAGAATAGCCAGGATTCGTCCACGCTTGGGAACCATCCAGCAGCCGAACGAAAAGCCGCTCATTCGGAGGCAGTTCACACTCCTCACACCCTTCACCCTCAGGCAAACGCCCGTCTTGCAAAAGCACCAACGTTCTCCCGGGATGAGGTGATTCTAGCATTGCTACAAGGGCCTCCACGTCCTCAGTTTGCAGTTGCAATCCAGACACATCGAAGTGTTCCAGTCCTGACCCCGAGTCTACGTGGAAGACTGCCAAGAAGATCCACGCCCACAGCAACCGAGAGTTTGAATGCGCACCGCGAGTCGTGTACCCGACGGACAGTTTCGCCAGAGGCGACGAGTACCGAAGCGCAGAGCAAAGAGCCACCATGCAGTTGCCATCGATCCCCACACGCGTCAAGTCCAACTCCCTGAGAGGCGACGACGGCGCCAGCACTTGTCTCGCGAACGCCTGGAAACTCTGGAGCCCTGCAGGGTTTCTCAGCGAGTTGAAATACACCCCAGGCAACATCAAGTTGCGGATCGTTGAGGACGGGAGCGTGACCAGCTTGGCCAGCAGCAGGACGTCCTCGGACGCGCTCAGAAAGCGGCAGTTGTCGAACCAGAGCGACGTGACCTCGAACTGGACGCGTCCAAACCCCTCCTCCTCGTCCTCATCCGTCGAAGTGTCCACCTGAGCAAAAAGATCCTGCAGACCGTCCACCATACCGCGAAGAATAGAAGTGTCCACCACGTTGTTGGACAGTCGCCGACGCGCCGAAACCCCTCCTCCTCGTCCTCATCCGTCGAAGTGTCCACCCTGGCGAAAATATCCTGCAGACCGTCCACCATACCGCGAAGAATAGAAGTGTCCACCACGTTGTTGGACAGTCGCAAACAAATTTCAACCGGTTGGCTTCTCCGCCGGCTTCCCGGCACCTGCAGACACTGAATGCGACGTCTGTCCTCCTCGTCCAGCAGCCCTTGAGGGTCCATCTGCAAGAACTGGAAGGACACTTGCACGCCCTCGAGCGTCGGCCTCCCCATGGACAGCGCGAACTTGGGGGCCGCCCCGACGTCTCGCACCGTCTCGAGGTGCTTCTCGTCCTTGAAGTCCGCGGGTCTCAGCAGCGCCGGCCACCACAGAGACTCGAAGCTCTCCTCCCACCGACACGACGGCGTCGCGCTCAACTGACCGACGAGCTCCAGCAGCGCCCGGCGTGTCTGCAGCTGCTGGGCGATCGACGGCCGGCCCGGTCGGGACAGCGGCACGTTGATCTGGCTCAGCGTGACGATGTCCAGACGCACCCAGCACTCGGCGGGGGACAGCGGCCACGAGCGGCCGACGGCGGCCCCGAAGCCGCAGCGCACGAGTCGACACGGGCTGCAAGCGGCCAGCCCCGCGCCCTGCGAGGACGCGCGGGCCACGTACTTGGCCACCAGCTCCGCAGCGTCCTGCAGCGCGAGCGTCGTCATCAGCAGGGGTCGGCTAATGGGGCATTTTGAGAAAACCGTACCCCTTTCAAGTAAAATGGGTAGTCTGAGAGAGCTTCAAATGGGTAGGATCAACAG
>JAIKVH010001015.1:0-11022 GCA_024679275.1 Phytophthora niederhauseri
AACCAAGTCGTGTGATCCGGTGGACTGCCAGGTGGACGACTGGGACGACTGGGGCCCGTGCAACGCAACCATAGGGAACAAGACGCGATCGAGACGCGTGAAGCAGGTCGATTTGTACGGCGGATGCAGGTGCCCCGAGCTCACTCAGGAAGCGCCTTGCGATCCGGTGCCGTGCGTTGTTGGGATCTTCAGCGACTGGACAAATTGCACAGACGCGGATGCCACCAGGTCGCGCACTCGACAGATCACGCAGAGCCCGCTCTACGGTGGCAAGGCTTGTGATCCGCTCACGGAGACGATCCCTTGCCCTCCGGTGGACTGCGTGCTCGACACGTGGGGGCCCTGGAGTGCGTACGACTCAGTTACGGGCGTTCGTACGAGAACTCGAGCAGTCCTTCAGCACTCAGTTCGTGGCGGTTTGGCTTGTGGCAGCACCAGCGAGAACGAGACGGCGACGCCCGTCAACTGCCAGGTACGCAACTGGACCGAGTACGGGCCGTGCAACGACGTCGCCGGGGTGAAGACGCGCTCTCGTCAGATCGACGTTGCTCCGCTGTACGGTGGACTCGTGTGCCCCGATCTCTTCCAGAACGCAACGTGCGACCCTGTCAACTGCGTGGTCAGCGATTGGAGTGTCTGGGGCGCCTGCGATACGAGCACCGGGAACAAGACGCGCCACCGCGATATCCTGCAGCAGGCCAAATACAACGGCGCCGCTTGTCCTGAGCTGACGGACTCAGCTCCGTGCGACCGCGTGGACTGCGTCATGAACGAGTACGGGCCGTGGACATCCTGTGACCCCGGTACCGGCAGCAAGACGAGGACGCGGACGGTTCAAGTCGCGCCGATGTATGGAGGAAGTGCGTGCCCCAACGCGACAGAACAAGGCTTCTGCGAGCCCATTGACTGCAAACTCAGCGACTGGAGCGCCTTTGGAGTTTGCAACGCCACGTCCGGACTCAAGACGCGGACTCGCACAGTGACGACGCAGCCGCTTTACGGCGGTGCGGCGTGTTTGCCCCTATCGGAGACTGCAGCTTGTGACCCCGTCAACTGCGAGGTTGGGTCCTGGGGCTCGTGGTCAGCGTGCAACGCTTCGACTTCATCATGGACTCGTACGCGGAACGTCACGATTGCACCGCTCTACGGCGGAGTCGGGTGCCCCAACCTGACGGAGACGGCCTCGTGCACGGTGGCAACGCCAGTGAACTGCGTAGTCAGCGACTGGTCCGCCTGGACCAAGTGCACTTCGAGCACTGGTACACGATCTCGGACGCGCAAGGTGGTGACTAAAGCGAGCAACGGCGGCACAGGCTGTCCGGCACTAACTGAGAAAGGATCGTGTCGCGGCCTGGAGTGCACAATGGGGGAATGGAGCGACTGGACGACCGGATGCGACGACAACGGCCTGCAGACGCGCACGCGGGTGATCCTGGACGACCCGTACGACTGCGACGACTGGTGTCCTGAGACGATCGATTACCGCACGTGCGACTACAGCGAGGACACTTGTGACTACGCGCCGCCGGAGGAGACTGGCGAAGTCTACGTCGACGGTCAGGTTGTTGCGCTGGAAGCGAAGGCGTTCTGAGGTGGTGGGAAGCACGCTACGAGTTGTTTTATTTGATTTTACGTAATAATGTAGAGCTATGCCGCGCTTTGACCTGTGCTACATGTATCGATTTGCTTGTCAGTAAATCGCTGTGAAATGCTGACAGTGTAGTCTTGGTGGTGTGACGATGGGGTGGAAGGAGAATCAGTGGTTTTGACGTGTGAGATTGTGCTCGATGATTGCCTGCAGGTAAGAACATTGTCGAAAATACTGTGGCGCTGCATGAGATCGTTCTCGTCGTACTGCTGCAACGCGCTTCTTAATTTTAATGCACAGATAACTATCTTGCGCTCGCCATTTCCGGCGGTAAACGGTTGTAGACATCCTAGTTGCGGTAAATTTGAGTAGTACGATCCCGTTCAGCCTCAACGTCATTTAACTAGGGCATAAATCTCACACGTCAACACCATTTGTATTTTACGCGGTCGGTTCAGCCTCATTCACGAGTCTTCCACCGACAGTGCAAGTCCAACTCGACCGAAATGAAGCTTTTCCAATCCAGCCTCAGTCTTCTCTTCGCTGTGGCCAGATTTGCCCCCACTCGTGGCAGCACGGTGACTGTCACGGAGCTCAACGAAGACCCTGGGTGCGAAGGACGAACCACTGCCGTGTACGCGACGATCACGCCGGGCACGTGCGCTGAGAATGACAAGGCCGACCACTGCACAACAGAGAACGGCTGGGGCCTCCTCAGCTCTGAGTACACGTTCTGCGAGTTCGATCAAGCTGCGTACCTCCAATACGCGTTCCCCACTTCCTACTACGTGCTGGTCGAGTTTTACTGGGATACTCCGTGCGAGAACCTGTGGCACACCGTTGCACTCCTGGCCGATGGCCTGTGCCACCAAACCGTCCAGGAAACGATCATGGTCACGACGGACGCAGAAGGCACGCTGTACCTGCAGAACCGAGGACTCGACTGTGAGCGCGGACTCTGGGGCAACATCACCGAGCCTGTTCCCAAGGCGATGGTCAACTCGGGCGAGTGCTTCGTGGGCAAAGACATTAGCAAGAAAGTGTACCTGGTCGATGGCACAGCTGCAGCATCGTCTTCCGCCTCAAGTAGCGCCTCAAGCTCCAACACGAACACGAGTACTGGCACGAATACCAACACCACCGACGCCGCCACTGCTAACACCACAACATCTTCGTCTGCAACTTCGATCTTGCACCCGATGCCGTATACGTCGGTGCTAGCAGTTCTGACTGTTGCCAGCGCTCTCGCTGCGATGTATTGACAAGGATAAACACGATAGTGAAGGACAAGAGCTTTGCATAATTCTACAAAACTTAAACTGCATCATATAGCATGACACACCACACACGTACCAAAACTCCCTTCACGTCACTCTTCAACTAACAAACAAGCAGTCGACCGTCTCCGAGCAGCGCCCCCAGAGCACTGCGCTGGCCTCGCGACGGCTGCAGATAGCGCACGACGTCCATGTGTCCATTGGCAGTCGCCCACAGTATCGCGAGCTGCGTGAATCCTTCCTGCCTAGCCTCTCTGCAGAACTGCACGACCCTCAAGTGCCCGTTCTGCGCCGCTCTGTCGATGGCGGCGACCGTGGCGCCTTCCGAGCGATGTCGGTGCAGGAACTGCACCACGTGCAGATGCCCCTGGGCCGCGGCCAGGTCCATGGCCGCTGTGGTGCAGCCCTCGGAGCGGTGCGCGTGCAGGAACTCGACCACGTCCAGGTGGCCCTTGGCGGCGGCCGCGTCCATGGCGTAGCTCGTGCAGCCCTCGGACCGATTGAAGTGCAGGAACTTGACCACGTCCAGGTGGCCGTGGGCCGCCGCCATGTTCATGGCGAACGTGGAGCACGAGGCGGCGGCGCTCGCGTGCAGCTCGCGCACGACGTCCAGGAAGCCGTTCTGCGCCGCGGCGTTGAGCGCTCGGAAGCTGCAGCGCACGGGGCTGGAGCGGCGCAGGCGCAGCAGCAGCCGCACGACGCCCAGGAGGCCCGCGGCGGACGCCGAGTCCAAGTCCCAGGCGAACGAGGTCACGAGCGCCACGAGGTCGACCGAGAGGCGGCGGAGGCGCAGACCCAGCTCCATGCCTTAGCTGCGACTTGTTGAGTATCTTTTCAAGTGAGCTCCTCGTCGCATGTAGCCATGTATGTTGAAGGATCCGGTGCGGCGGCGGCCTTCTATATTTTGCGGACTCGATAATAGGGTCTCAAATAGGGGTAGTCAAGTAGCCCTTTAAATCAGAGTGCAGGCGTTCGCAAGTCTGATGCTGTTGCTTGCCAACTTGTGAATTGACCAGTCTCAATTACGGAAGTTGGCTGTCGATACGCTCTTGCTGGCCTCGTAGAGTTCGCCCACTGCATAGTTTCACGTCCGGCATCTGCCGCCAGGCGGCCTTCTATATTTTGACGACTCGATAATAGGGTCTTAAACAGGGGTAGTCAAGTAGCCCTTTAAATCAGAGTGCAGGCGATCGCAAGTGTGACAATTTGTGAATGACCAGTCTCAATTACGGAAGTTGGCTGTCGATATGCTCTTGCTGGCCTCGTAGAGTTCGCCCACTGCATGGTTTCACGTCCGGCATCTGCCGCCACGGTCTCCACCACCAACACCAGAAGCCTCGAGCTCTCAGGAACTCGACACTATTCACGCGCTCAAGGACGGACTCGGCGTTTCGCCAATTGCGCGCCACGCTAGCTTTTGGCGTCAATGAGTGGAGGCGCTCGCAATGCTGCTCCTTGCTTGGTCAGCGCGAGTGGGTATGGCCACGGCGCCAAGTGATCACCTCGCCCGACTAGCGCGAGGCGAAATGTGACGGGCGCCGCTCCATCCGTCAAGTGGCGGCGCTGATGCGCTCTGCAGCTCTCGATGCCAACCCAGGACGTCAGAACACGCATCAAGCAAGCTCTTGCTTCAACGACGTCAGACCGTCGCGAGGAGCGGCCGGCCTTCCCTCAGAGCCCCTGTTTCGCCGTCCGCCTATACGCAGCAGCCACTGCGCGTGGTTCGCTACAGCTTCATGATACAGTTGTTCGCCCCAGCCTGCGCCGACTGCAGGACGCTCGCAGCCTAAAGCGCCGAGAGAGCTCTCACTGCGACAGCGAGCGCAGCGCGAGGCATGCGGCGGCGACAAGCGCAGATGGCGACTGGCAAGGCGCAGCAATGCAATGCAGGGCGAGGCATGCGGCCGCGACAAGTGGCTCCACCTTGGAGCTGGTTCAGCTCGCGAATGTCGTTCGGTCGTGAAAACGTCACGGTCCAAAAACCTCGCGCCATCGCCTGCAACAATAGATAACCTATCTAAGTGCAGCTCTGATTTTTCAATATCCAAGGTAAACGACCCGCCAAACCATATAGCCCTCCAATTCCGAACATGGCTACGGTCCAAAGAGAAAAATAATGGCGTCGCCCGGGCTCTGCACGATGGCGTACCGTCACGTCGTCCGCTCGCGGGCCCCCCAGCTGGGCACTCCCGGAAGCGCGCCGCAGCACCAAGCGCTTGGCTCGGCACCGCTCGCTGCCAGTTCCTCTCTGTCGTTGCGTGCGTCTAGCAGTCACTCAGTCAGTCAGTCACTCAGCCAGCCAGGCAGGCAGTCAATTGGGGCTTCCAGGTCTTCCTCGATCCCATCGGCCGTCGTCACAGCATCCAGCCGCAGCTGAGTGGATTTGCTGCGCGCTCCCCCCCCCCCCCCTCCGCTCAGAGACACAAAGAAAGCCTCGAGGAACCTTCGCCTTTCATGGCCAATCGGCAACCTCCCGGCCTCGGCGCGCTGCCCGAAGACGCGTCCTACACGCAGCAGACGCCGCTGGCCAGCGAGTACACGTACGCGTCCGAGCAGCTCTCGACGCAGGCCGCGCCCGCCAAGAAGCTGCTGAGCCAGCAGACCATGGACACGCAGTCGGCCATCAGCGAGCTGACCAAGGCCAAGGAGCACGAGGACCTGGGCAAGATCACGGTGCACGGATGGATGCACAAGCAGGGCAGCCGCAAGTTTAAGGGCCCCGTGGCCAAGAGCTGGCGCAAGCGCTACTTCGCGCTCGAGGGCGCCAAGATGTACTACTTCCACACGGACGTCGACTGCCGCAAGTACTTCAACTCGCGCAACGGCGAGCTCGTCGTGGGCGCCGTGGACCTGCGCGACGCCTTCAAGCTCGAGCAGAGCGAGCGCCTCGACCTGCCCGCGCGCGGCATCGTCATCCACACGCGCCACCGCGCGTGGCTCGTGTGCCCCGAGACGGACCAGGACTTCACCATGTGGTTCGACGCGCTCGAGTTCACCGTCATGTCGGCGGGCTCCGGCAACGTCGTCAAGCGCGACCTGCCCAACGTGCGCGTGTACGAGATGAAGGGCCGCTTCAGCTACCGCTTCTGGTACGTCATCTTCGTCATCACGGCGCTCATCGAGCTGGCGGGCATCGTGCTCTGGTTCCCTCTGGGCATCGAGCCCTGCGACGTCAAGTACAAGACGGACACGTGCGACGAGATCCAGCTGCTCTACGCCGACACGCTGCAGTGCGGCGACAAGCCCTTCAACGGCGTGTGGGACCCCCCGCAGTGGTATCACTGGTCGGCGGGCATCGAGACTGTGCAGTGCTTCAAGGAGCCCCACATCGGCGACTGGGTCTCGTACTTCCTCTTCTACCTGGCCGAGTTCATCAGCATCTCGCTCGGGTTCCTCTACTACCTCGGCATGTGGAAGCCCGTGCGTCGTGGCGCGCGCTACCTGCGCGACTTCGAGCCGCACTTCCCCCCGGAGAAGGTAGGCAAGAACCTACTACTGCTACTACTACCTTTGTTGTTATGGGTCTGGACTGATGATTATTGTGTGTAGTGGCCGACGGTGGACATTCTGCTGTGTCACTACGCCGAGCCGGCCGAGGACACGATCGCGACGCTGGAGAAGATCATGAACCTGGACTACCCGCCGCACCTGTTCCACGTCTGGATCTGCGACGACGGCTACTGCAAGTCCAAGTGGGAGCCCGGCGCCACGGTGCCCAAGGTCAGCGTCAACTACGGCGTCATCGAGGACGCGGGCGACGTGCGCCACGAGGTCGCGCAGTTCATGTACGACCGCGTGTGCGAGTCGTACGAGCTCGAGGTGGACGAGTGGCGCAAGGAGCACACGACCGTCAAGATGCCGACGTCGTCCAACCCGCGCATCGTGAACCGCGTTGACTGCGCCGTCGGCTCTGTGCGTGACGACTACCACTACCACGGCCTGCCCAAGCTCACGTTCGTGGGCCGCATCAAGCCGCCTGTGCACCACTCCAAGGCCGGCAACATCAACAACGTGCTGTACAACGAGGGCGCGTGCGGCCGCTACGCCATCATTCTGGACAACGACATGAAGCCGCACGAGATGTTCATCCAGGCCACGCTGCCCTTCTTCTTTGACGTGCCGCAGAACTCCAAGATCACGCGCTGCTGCGCGCCTGGTTGTGGCGACATCGGCAAGATCTGTTGCGCGCTGTGCCAGGCCGCCGGTGTGCCGGAGGCGCAGATCATGTACTGCTCCAAGGACTGCTACAACGCGTCTGGCCACGTCAAGTCGAGCGTCCACCGTCGCCAGACGCAGAACACCATGTCGGAGCGCATGATGTGCGCCAGCTGCGGCAGCAAGATCAACCAGAAGAAGGGGCTGTGCAACAAGTGCAACCGCGCCGTGAGCCAGCGTGGCAGCAACCAGTTCGTCGGCGTGTCGGCGGACGACTACTCGGACCACGTGTCGGTGAACCAGGTCGGCTACGTGCAGACGCCGCAGTACTTCGAGGACTGCCTGCAGCTGCGTCTTGGCGACCCGTGCGGTCACCGTAACTCGACGTTCTTCGATTCGGCGCAGACAGGTATGGACGGCTACGACTGTGCCTCGTTCGCTGGTACCAACGCTATCTTCCGTCGTGAGGCTCTGGACTCGGTGTGCGGTATCCAGTACGGCTCGCTGACCGAGGACGCCTACACGGGCAAGATGATGGTGGACAAGGGATGGAAGGGCTACTACTTCCGTAAGGACCTGGAAGGTGAGGAGGCTGACCGTATTCGTCTGGCCGAGGGCGCCGTGCCCGAGTCCGTAGCTGCTGCTCTGGCGCAGCGTAAGCGTTGGGCCAAGGGTAACTTCCAGATCTTCCTGCGCAACAAGAAGAGCCTCGTGGACCCGGAGTGGACCCCGCCGCAGGTGGAGCTGCCGCCCAAGCGCAAGATCAACAAGTTTATGCGCTGGGTGTTCTTCATGAACCTGACGGTATACCCCATTGGCTCGTTCCCGGCCATCTTCTTCTTCTACATCACGGGCTACTTCCTGTACACGGGCCAGGCTCCGATCTACACGTCTGGTCTGCGTCTGCTCATGGCCCTGGTGCCCAAGATTGTGGCGCAGAGTATCCTGTCGGCTCTGTCGAACCGTACGGTGGACAACGATGACGTGCTGCGTAGTCAGCAGACGTGGTTCTCGTACGCCTTCGTGCACGTGATGGCGGTGTTCGAGACGATCTACTGGAAGATCACGGGCAAGGAGGCTGCGTGGGCCAACACGGGCGCGCTGGGCGGCAACAGCATCATGGAGCTGCCGAACCTGCTCGTGTTCATGGCCATGGTCTTCGGTATGATGTGGGACACGGTGCGCTACTTCGCGGGCTATAACAACGCGGCCACGACGCACGGCACGCCGCTGTACTTTGCGTCGCTGTTCCTGGGCGGGTTCCTGGCAAGTCAGCTGGGCCCCATGGTGCGTATGAGTGTGCAGACGTACTTCGGCTGGAGCCACAAGAGTATGACGGACCAGGGCAACATCGTGGGCAGCTTCTCGCTCGCCTTCGTGCTCGTCATCCTGTGTATTTGGGTGTACGTCGAGACGCCCAACCACTCCATCTTTGGGTAAGTGTTCGCTAGAGGCTAGGGAGGCACGCGGCCTAGTACCGTGTCGCCTCCACTTGAAATACGTCTAGCTCGCTCGGTTTTGCATGCATTTAGGACGTGGTTGTTTGATATCATCCGGCGACGGGCAGAGCGTGCCTTCATACTGCAGTGCCGCCCAGAGCCTAACTCTGAAAAAATACAGATCGTGGATAGATCCGCGATTCATAACTTCACTACAGTATGACTTGCAGTACCGCTTTTCGCTTAGGGAATAGGTAATCTACACTCTCCAAACGTGGTCCAAATCCCTATTTGAATACTACATGTACTACTTCGTATTAATAGTACAGTACTTCGAAGTACTTGAGTCAACGTTTTGCCTCTAGACCAACCATAAGGGGATGTTTCATTCGGGGGCAGGTTAAACTAACAAGTCCCAAAACCAACCAAACGACAAAACCCACACTACCTAGTAGGGCTCCACGAAGGCTGGGATAGGAGAATTTAACCCTTCTTTTTAAGTTGTATTAGCTACTGGGCGCATGTAAAATGTGTTTTTCTGTTGAAAGTACTATGATTTTAGGGTTAGTAAAGCACCTAGTAGGGCTCCACGAAGGCTGGGATAGGAGAATTTAACCCTTCTTTTTAAGTTGTATTAGTTACTGGGCGCATGTAAAATGTGTTTTTCTGTTGAAAGTACTATGATTTTAGGGTTAGTAAAGCATTCTCGCAAGCACTGCGCATATTGTCTAAGATAGAGCTACTGTCAGTAGATGCATTTACATGTAGCAAGGTAGAGTTGTATGGCACTTATGTAGTTAAACCGAGTCCACATCAGCACAATTAGTTACAACGACTACAAAGTCGTCCTTGTAAATGTCGTCAAAAAGCATGAGTTGCATCCGTTTCGGGGGTGTCATAGCTACGGTTTGGTCAGTTAAGTATGTATGCGTGCTGTTTTATCAATTATTATTGCACTACCATACTTCCTGCTATTTTTGTTATACCACTTATATTCGTCTAAGCCCCAATAACAAAACCAAATGTGTGGTCTTCGCTATTCATTCACTCAGCATTATATTCAGAGCTCAGCTTCTTTAAAAACAAAAACGTGTATATATCATTTTTCTGCCAGTAGAATAATTGGAACGTGCTCTGCTTCAAACCAATAAACAGTAACGTAATTGTCACTTTCGTATTTTAATACGCGAAAAAATAAGAACTTTGTTTTCGCAGTATACTAACTCGGTCTCCTCCATTTTGCAGACAGGCATGTACGACCCAATAATATTGTCAAAGCGTACGCCAAAGGAATTTCAATGTGAACTATGTACAATAAACCCTCAGTTCAATGCATATCAGAACATCGACTATCTTCATAACGCAATATTCTACCAATACTTGTACATAGTTAAGCTAAAATTATATCGCTATATGGCTTCGCAAGATGAACACCGAGCGGCGGTGCATTGATAGCTATAATGTATTCATCCCTGATGTATATCGTAAGACTAAGCTGCGCATGCTAGCAATAGTGTTATCCACTTCCAGCAGGCCTTGCGCTCTATCTCTGCGAAGAGATCATCGCTTACTGCGTTTGCTATCGCTATCCATGGGGCGTGCTGCTGTCGCTTACTACGCGCAAACTATAAACAATATCGCAAGTTGTGGTTGTGTTAAGCCAACCTCGATGCGGCACTATTATACTACATGTATGTATGTAGCAGGACAGGTCATGCTATCGCAGCTACTACACACTACTCACAGTATTGTCAGTTATTATGTCGTTGGGCGGACCCTGCTACTATGCGGTATTGGTAGGTTAATAAATATCGTATAGGTTATCAACAATATCTTGCCGCCGAGGTGACATTTTAGCCCGCCTTCCTCTCCCTGCACTACTCGCCGTGCTAAGTTAGTTATGCAGAATAGAGCGAGCCCTGTTGGGTGCCCGCAACGCACTATGAGGTGACCGGAGGCCGCCTTCGCTACGCTCGGCAGCAAAAGGGTGTTTTTGCCATTTCTGGGGGCCTATCTGGAGCAGCTAATTGGACTTAGTGGTAATCGTACTTAGTGAATAAGCGTGACGATTTTGATTCGGACGGACAGCGCGTCTTTTTGATGGACGTTGACTTGCCGGCGCCGCCGCTACGCGGCGGAAGGTTTTGTGGTTAGTTGCAGTAGGTTGGGCCGCCCACCTCCGCTTTGCTCCGGTGGGCTTTTATCTGTTCAAATGGTTTTAAAAATGTCGATTGTGTGCATGTAAAAATTGTTTTGATGTCGAAAGTTCTATTAGCAAAGTAACGTGGCTGATAGCAGCTTAAATAATTATTTCCACATTAGCGTTACTATGAGTACATACATGTTGCAGGGTGTGCCCACTTAAGTCTATGTACGTGTTTTATTTGGTTTGTCGTCCTACCATAGCTCTCGGCCATTTACACCATTGCACGGCGTTATTCTCATAACGCACACTCAAATTCACAAAGTGCGCACTGAAATTCACATGAGCCTGCATTATAGCATAAATGTCATATGTATGCTGTTTTGAAGTCTACTATTTGTGATATAGACTAGGATATGC
>JAIKVH010001016.1:0-11022 GCA_024679275.1 Phytophthora niederhauseri
TTGTACCGACGAAATGCTTCATGCGCTGTCACAACTAGCGCATGTAGAGACTCAAACGCTCACGCTATACTGGAAGACAAGGTTGCATCTGAACAGGACGATCATGTAGTGATGTTGGTATGGTAGCCCTGCTATAGAACTGTAGGACGATAAGTTTATGAGCTAAATTGAATCATACCCAAAGAGTTACTACGAATCGTGCACGAAGCTGTAGCAAGCTAGCTACAGCTCTTCAGTGGGAAGACCTTGGTCGCGCAAGGATGCTTTCTCAGAAGGAGAAGATACGGAGTAGAGGCGCTGCACGTTGGATACAAGCCATTTCACAAGAAGGTGTTGGTTAGCTGATCGATCCGCGACAATGAACCAAAGAGGATTTTATCGCGACGATCCCATACCTCGAAGTAGCGAGGCGCCCTGCTCGGCCAGAGCGTGTAGATGAGGGTCAGATAGATGAAGCAGTGCACCGACGTCGTCATGGCGGCCACTGTCTTCTCGCGCACCCACGGTGACAAGAATGACGCGATGAGCACAATGACAGGCAGAGCTAGGAAGAATACTGAGAACAAGCAGCACATCTGGAAAAAGAGTAATGAGTCACCAAAACAAAACCATATCAATGAAGGAGCTTACCCGCAAGAAGAAGTACCGCTTAGCTGAAGCCTTCTCATAAGAGCGTGTTTCCAGAATGGTGTTGATGAACCACCCAAGTACTCCCATTTGCAGCATGCAGATCCCAATCCCCGGCCACGAGTCGTAAATGTAGAGCGTGGATGCCGGGTCGAGCCATACCAGGTACCACATGGCCATGGACAGATACAGCACAAGCACCGCCAAAATGACGCACGACAGCTTGATCTGACCGTCTAGCGCCACACTGTTGATGGTCCATCCTTTGGCGATCAACATGGCGAGCAACAGTGTTCCCACCCGAACGAATACTTCGGTGATCTTTGCTGCATACTTACAGAACGGTACGCCCACTCCGTTGAACTAATACATGGTAAAGTGGACGAAAAGCAGCGCGTTGCACAGGAAGAAGAAGACCACCACGAGTGTGAGGATCCTCATAATGGGGTGGAACGACTCGCTGCTTCTCATCCCGCGCACTGCCACAAGTTGTGCCGCAGCTGCAGCCCCCGCAACCGCCATCATGACAGCGTAGATCGTCGGCATCCCTTGCTGCTGCACGGGGAGCTCGCCTCCATCTCCTTGCGTCATGTGGATGTTGTACCACGACGAGAAGTAGTACTTGCGGAAGTTGGTCTCGGTTATCTCGGCGAAAGAAGGCTTGTACTCGTCCCCGCCTGGCACGCAGCGTGCCAACGCCACGTACCAGAATCTCGGTCGGAGGTGCTCGTGGATGTCCACGCTGAAGGAGAAGGGAATCACGTGGTGACTCGTCGTGGCCGTCACATTGAACACGCTCTTGGTGTGTTTAGAGGAGACTTTGCAGTAACAGTCGCACGAGCTCTCGGTCATGATGAAATCCCAGAAAAGTGCTTCATCGTCGTAGATGGCAACTTGCAGCCCGTTCACGTCCGTCTCGATCTCGCCTGCGATACGCTGGCAATATAAGAAATAGCATGTTTTGCGGTTAAGCTAGTGCTAACTGAGAGGAGTGTGTGTTGCTGTTTACGCACCCCAGCGACGTCGTCCAGCGTGGGCGTCCAGGAGAAGCAGAACTTGCCGATGTACTGGAACTGCCTCCCCACAGTGTAGCCCGCGTAGATGCTGCCGCGGACGACGGAAAGCCACGCCGCGAGGCAGAGCAACAGCGAGAGCGAGCGCATGGTGCCTGGCTCCTCCTTTTTGGTGATGACCTCGCGACGACTGGCGATCTTCTAACTTCAAGAATGCCGCGATTGGCTGGAAATGTGATTCAGACAAATGTAGCCAAGTCTGCTTGGAGATGGCTACAGTACACGATTGCGGGGTTCTTGAAGGCAAAGTGAATCTTAGGCATGGGCGTCGACGAATGGTCCGCCTGGGGCTAGTTTCCCATGTTTCCTACTGAGCTTAGTGCGGTCCGAAGGTCTCGGTGTCAGACGAGTGGAGGAGCGCAACCCTCTCTCTGCGGCGCATTTCGCCGGCGCCACGATCACGTCAAGAAGCTAGCCGATTTCTGGCTGGAGGCGTCGGTCGCCAGCGGATATTTCCAGGCTCAGGAGCCGTCGGTGCAGCAGCCGCAAACTGGGCGTGGGTTGGCTCAGAGTGGCTAGCTGCGGCTGGTGCTCTTGAGTGTTGGTTAAGTCCCGAGTTGAGTCAAGTTACTGTTTACAGAGCCGAGGTTTCCGCCGCTAGCGTCGCTAGTAGCGAAGGCGTCAACGCAGCTGTCGGCGATACAGGCGGCAACACTGCGAGTGTCGTGCTGTGAGGGTCCTCACAGCAGCGGCAGCAACGCCCCGCTCGGGTAACGGATACCCAGCGAGCTGCGGTTTTCGTATCGTTTGGGAAATTGAAGAGGAATGGCTGGGCCGACCAGCCATAGCGTGGTGCCAAGTTACAGATGTGAGCTTCGGCTTCACGCTGGGGGCTCCAGCACATCCCATGCAACGGCTGCTGTCTTGGAGGCACCCAGTCGAAGCCTGCGCTTCCCTGCATCTGGCTCCAGGTCGCTGCGAGGTTGCATACTGTAGGTACCTAGCAACTCGGCGTGTGAGATCGCTCCGCTGCCTCGTTGCCGCCGCGTTTGCCGCCTTGGTCACCGGTCCGCCGCCATGCCGTGCCACGCGCGGCGCGATTCATTCGTGTTGTTGCGGCGTCGTCGGTCTCAGGTCGTCTTTTCCACCAGCTGGGCGCCGCTCTTGCTTTTTGTAAGAGCAGGGGTAAGGGCAACTTGACCATCGGTTAGGGAGTCAGTTTTTCAACGGTCCAGCGTCAGCGTTCGAGCGGGCAAGTCCTGCAGGGCATTGGCAGCAGCGTCCGGTCGTGTGCGCGGAGAAGCAGTGCGGAAAATCTCCCGTTTGTTTCGTCGCGTGAAGGAGGCCCCGGCCGTGTTTGTGTGTGTGTGGCATTGCCGAGAAGCCGCCCTACAGCGCAGCTCACTCGCGATCGATCCAGCGTGTCCACTACGCAGGACAAGGCAGTGAGATCATTTGTCGAGGCTTGTCATCCCTCCCCTCCTCTTCGTCTTATCCAGCAGCGTTTAGCACGACCAGCAGCGGCCCAGCCAGCGACGATCTGTGTCCACTACGCAGGACAAGGCAGTGAGATCATTTGTCGAGGCTAGTCATCCCTCCCTCCTCTTCGTCTTATCCAGCAGCGTTTAGCACGACCAGCAGCGGCCCAGCCAGCGACGATCGACCGACTGACTGACTGACTGACAGACGCATCTCCTGGGTTGAAAGCCACGGGTTGGTTCTCCCTCTTCCAGCAAGCATGACGGTGCGCCGCACGGAGGAGTTGCAGGAGTGGATCTGCAGCGTCACGGCCACGGCCAACGACCATGGCGAGCACCTCTCGGTCATGCTGCGCGACGGCCAGTTGCTGTGTCTGCTGGCCAACGGCGTGGACCCGGCGGCCAGTCTCAAGGTCAACAAGCTCAACACGGTCTTCCACTCCAAGGCCAACATCCGCCTCTTCCTCGAGTGGTGCAAGAAGCAGGGCCTGAACGAGGGCGAGATCTTCCAGCCGGACGACCTGCTCGACGCGGGCGCGGACTTCGGCGCCGTGCTCGAGACGCTCTCGATTCTCTTCGACAGGTTCGGCACCATCGGCTACACGGGCGAGTACGAGGAGGACCCCGTGTCGGACGCCGAGTCGCTCACGTCCACGGGCAGCTCGCAGGGCGCGTCCCCCGTCAAGAAGACCAACAGCAACAACAAGCTCTCCAACTTCATGAAGGGCGGCTTCCTGTCCCGCAAGAAGAAGCAGTCCAGCAAGAAGCTGGCCGCGGAAAAGTCCCCCGAGGGCACGCCGCCTTCCACGCCGCCGCCCGTGTCCCCGCAGGTGGGCGGCAGCTTCGTGTCTCCCCCGGGATCGCCGCCCATGTCGCCACGTCAGCCGCCCCCGCAGAGGAGCGACAGCGGCGGCGCCAGCGCCAACCGCCTCAACGCCTTCCTGAGTCAGGTGCCGGCGTCGCACCAGTCTCCGTTGACGCACGTCGAGCGTCCGTCAGGTCCGCCCAAGAAGAACTCGGTGCGCAAGCCGCCCCCGCCCAAGGCCAAGCCCGCGCCGACCGTGAGGAGGCCACCGTCACCCAAACAGCCGCCCAAGTCGCAGCCGACTAGCGGCGGCAACGCGCGCAACAAGTTCGCAGCCTTCATGAAGTCCAATCCGCCTGCTGTCGAGACAACACATGCTCCGGCCAGCGCGTCTGGGGGTTCTAACCTCTCTGCCTTCAAGGCATCGGTCTCTCCCACTTCGGGTAATAAGCCGGTCGTGGCAGCGCCGTCCCCGCCAAAGTCTGCGCCTGCGCGAGCCCGCGGCACCTCCAGCGAGCAGTTCGCCCAGCGCAAGGCCGTCTTCGCCCAGGGTGGAACTAGCAGCCCCAAGCCAGCTCCTGTACCGCCGAAGCCGTCCGTTGACACGGGATCAGCTAACAAGCTCAACAGCTTCATGAAGCAGCAGCCGTCCGTGTCGCCCGATGCGTCCAAGCCTCGCTCGCAGAGCAAGTTGGCCGCGTTCCTGGCGTCTACAAACTCAATCCCATCGATTGCAACGACACCCTCCGCTGCCCCAACCAAACCGACGTTCGCTTCCTTTAACCCGTCCAAGAATGCCCCCGCCGGTGGCCGATCAGCTCCGATGCCGGCATACAGTGCGCCGACACCGGCAGCGCATTCGGCGCCGAAGCCTTTCAAGCCGCGTCACATGATCGAGCGCTCTACGGGCCGCGGCAACTACATTCGCAAGCGTCAAACGTACTGGGTGCCTCCTAAGCGTCGTCGCAACAATTTCAGTCTGGAGACCAAGCGTAAGGCGTTCATGAACGAGCAATTGGAGATCAAGGAAGAGCAGCTTCGACAGCAGGCTGCCGGTGCTGGAAACAAGCAGAACCTGATTGTACCGGGCGTGCAGTGCTACATCCCCGACAAGGAGGAAGTGTGGCTGCTGGCCGAGATTGTGGATTTCAACGAGCGAAGAAAGGAAGTGACTCTCACGGTGTTCCTGGATTCTGGCGACTCGGAGCAGCGTGTGTTGAACCTTAAGGACCCTGAAGTTATTCGCGCGATTGGAGGTCCGACGGCGACCGAGGTGGAATCTCTCCCTGTTGCCATTCTTCACGACAACCCGGAGGGTGTGGAGGACATGCGACTGCTTCGTTACTTGAACGAGCCGTCCATTCTGTTCAACCTGAAGCAGCGTTTCGCCGCCTCCAAGCCCTACACGTACACTAATGATATCGTGATTGCTGTGAACCCGTACAAGTGGATCGAAAACCTTTACGGCGACCACCTGCACGAGCAGTACCTGCGGAAACCACGTGACTCGCTTTCGCCTCACGTTTACTCCACGTCGACGGCAGCCTACAAGCACATGACTACCAACGAGATGAACCAAAGTATCTTGGTTAGTGGTGAGTCCGGTGCCGGTAAGACGGAGACGACGAAGATCGTGATGAACCACCTGGCTAGTGTGGCTGGTGGCCGCAAGGACAAGACCATTGCCAAGGTCATTGATGTTAATCCGCTTCTGGAGTCTTTCGGTAACGCCAAGACGACGCGCAATGACAACAGTTCGCGTTTCGGTAAGTTCACGCAGCTTCAGTTTGATGGCCGCGGAAAGCTGATCGGCGCAAAATGCGAGACGTACCTGCTGGAAAAGTCGCGTGTGGTGTCGATCGCCGAGGGCGAGCGCAACTACCACATTTTCTACCAGCTCCTGGCTGGTCTTCCCAGCAAGGAGCGCAAGGAATTCGGGCTGGACCCCGAGTGCCAGTACCAATACGCGGGTGCGCTTGCGGACATGCAGATTCCGGGCTTGGATGACAGCAAGTGGTTTGAAGGTACTCAAAAGTCACTTACCACCATTGGTCTCGACTCAAGCGCGCAGAGGACCCTGTTCAAGATCTTGTCTGGTGTGTTGCTACTTGGTGAAGTTATGTTTGACAAGAGTGGGGAGAATGGCTCGCGCATTTCGAGCGGGTCTGCTCTATCGCAAGTGGCGAAGATGTTTGGCCTTCCTACGACGAGAATCGAGGAAGCGTTGTGCAACCGCACAGTTATCACTCGCAATGATAGTGTGACGGTGCCGCTCGCTCCTATTGAAGCGGCGGAGAACCGCGATGCGTTGGCCAAGACCATATGTGACGGTGCCGCTCGCTCCTATTGAAGCGGCGGAGAACCGCGATGCGTTGGCCAAGACCATTTACTCGAAGATGTTCGACTGGATGGTGGTGAAGATCAACGCTGCTATCAGCACGGATGAAAGCCGCATCAAGGGACAGATTGGCGTGCTGGATATCTTCGGTTTTGAGGACTTTGTTCACAACGGCTTCGAGCAATTCTGCATCAACTACGCAAACGAAAAGTTGCAGCAGAAATTCACCACGGATGTGTTCAAGACTGTAGAGGACGAGTACATCCGTGAAGGCCTGCAGTGGGACCACATCCAGTACCAGGACAACCAGGGTATCGTGGAGGTAATCGAGGGCAAGCTGGGAATCATCGCCCTGATGAATGACCACCTTCGTCAGCCCCGTGACACGGAAGAGGCTCTGGTCAACAAGATTCGCACGAACCACCAGACGAAGAAGGATGGCAAGGTAAATGAGAGCATCGACTTCCCCAAGGTGAAGCGTACGCAGTTCATCATCAACCACTACGCCGGATCGGTCACGTACGAGACGGTAGGCTTCATGGAGAAGCACCGCGATACTCTGCAGAAGGACCTGCTGGACTTGATCCAGTTGAGCAGTCTGTCTCTGCTCCCGGAGCTGTTCGTGGACAGTGAAGTGGTGACCGAGGGTGGCAGTGGTCGCGGCAAGAAGGCCCCGAAAAGCCTGGGTTCTCAGTTTAAGACGTCGCTGGCGCAGTTGATGGAGAACATCAGAACTACGAACACGCACTACGTGCGCTGCATCAAGCCGAACTCAAACAAGAGCCCGACAGAGTTTAACAAGCGTATGATTGTGGAGCAGTTGCGATCGGCAGGTGTGATCGAAGCCATTCGTATCACGCGCTCTGGGTACCCGAGTCGTCTCACTCCGAAGGAGCTAGCTACGCGCTACGCTATCATGTTCCCGCCGTCGATGCACAGCAAAGACGTTCGCCGCACGTGCAGCGTCTTCATGTCGTCTATCGGGCGCAAGTCTCCGCTTGAGTACCAGATGGGTAAAACGCTCATTTACTTCAAGAACGGTGTCATGGAGGAGCTGGAGGCCATGAAGTCCGACTTCATGTACTACGAGGCGCGAACCATCCAGCGCATTGCGCTCGGTTTCCTAGAGCGCCGCCGCCTGCGCAACAAAATCAATGCGGCCATCGTGCTGCAGTCTTACGCGCGCATGTCCTTGGACATGAAGGAGTATCACTTCCAGCGCCGCGCCATCATCAAGATTCAGCGCGGCTGGAGGAGGTACAAGGCCGTCTCCGTTGAGCCCGAGTACAACGACTCAGTGGCGGAGTACAACAACGACGACGGCCAGTGGGTCGACGACCTCGATGATCTCGACGACTCGGATGCTGACGAGGGCAAACGACGACGGCCAGTGGGTCGACGACCTCGATGATCTCGACGACTCGGATGCTGACGAGGGCTTCGGTGACGACCCGGCTTCGATTCGTGGGGGTCGCGGCAGGTCGGTGGCTGACCGCATGGAGTCGTTCAAGGTCGCGCACTCGGGTCGTCGCGGCAGCGTGAAGCGTCTGAACGAGCTGTCGGCTCGCGCCAAGAGCTTCATGAAGCCGCGCAGCCACAGCGGCAGCACCTCGAGCTCGAGCGGCATCTCGCTCGAGGACGAGAACTCGATGCTCAAGATTGAGAACCGCAACCTGAAGTACGACCTGGAGCTCATGCGGGAGCAATGCATCGAGTTGCAAGCCATCATCCTCGAGATCAACAAGAGTCGGAAGAGGTAAGAGTCGTGGTATGTGTGGTGGTGTCGGGTGCAGCTCAAGCAAACCCCTCGCTGCAACTCCCAAGCTGGTCGGTCGCAGCAAGAGGACGAAACTTTTTTAAGTAAACGCCCGCAAGGCGTATATGTGTAGCGAAAGCAAGAACGATTCTCTCTTTCAACATGTCAAGACGTGAGTAGCTATTTGAACTGTTGCTAGTCATTGTGCTTTGCGTCGCCCATCAGCATTGCCGCGGATGACACTACGGTCGTCGGCGGTCTACCTAATCCCGTGGACTGAAGAATGCGGGAGAGGACAACTGGGCTGTGCTCAGGGTGCGGGGTAGCCTGCCGTGTATGTCTCCACGTGAGTCACAGGATGGGGACTTGATCGAATGGCTTCACCGCATCATCCCCATCGCGCGCTTCGCCTTGTTATAGGGCGAGTTTTCGAAGCGAGGAGTGCGCACGAGCCTACGGCGAGAGAACGGCATTGCCGATACGGCCGCCTGTATGGCACTGCTGATGCCCGACATCAACCTCCGCCGCGCCAAGCACCACCTTGAGGTTTGTTCACGGCGAATTCTAATGGATAAGCCCGGAGACTCATGCGGTTCTTGTCTGGCGTGGCGTATTTCCGTCTTCGTGTCCTGCCTGCATAGCGCTACTGGCGCCAACTTCTCGGTGCGGGTGAGCGGAATGGAGAGCGGAAGCGCTTGATGTTCCGTTCCAAGTCGGCCGCGGGGGCGAAATCGCCACAAACCACGACTCCTGCTGCTAAAAGAACCGATTCCGCCAAGGTCACCCCACCAATTCAGAATCTAGAGCGCGACCCGAAGACTGAGGCGGCCACTGCTGGCAACGACGAGATCGTTGTTGATTCCGATGCTGCCCAACTTGATTGCGGATCGTCTTCAGTGGTGAAAAGCAACCAGGACACGGACGATGAGGAGGAGGAGGAGGACGGCGGCGAGGAGCTGGACAATATTCAAACTGCCTCGGTCGAGTGCAACGAGCTGAGCGCTGACAGCGCTGAGGTCTCAAAGCCAGATTTGAAGTCGAAGACAGAGGAAGCGCCTTCCTCAACTGGCACCGAAACGTCTTCGACTGTGAGCTCTGCTGTCACCACGCTTTCCTCGAGAAGCACGACCGCTTGTGTGGGTAAGCCGCCTCTGTCCCGTGTTGGACCGCGCGTGGGCCACGACAACCGCTCAAGTTACTACATTATGCCGCAGCCCAAGTACATTCCGCGAGTTAAAGGTAAAGTATCACTGTGCGATACTCTTGTTCATTGTGCTTTCAGTTTGACTAACTGACGATCTCGTTGTCGGAAGTTACTACATTATGCCGCAGCCCAAGTACATTCCGCGAGTTAAAGGTAAAGTATCACTGTGTGATACTCTTGTTCATTGTGCTTTCAGTTTGACTAACTGACGATCTCGTTGTCTGCTCAGGTCCGACGCTGGGCTCCATCCTGCAGCGGATTCATCTCAACGACGGCGACGTGAGCGAGTTGGACTTCTCAACTCTAGCGCAGCGCAACAAGCGGCTGGAGTCTGAAGGGTGCACGCTGGTTGCTCGATCTCTTTCGACCAACCACACAGTTCGCAAGCTCATCATTCGCGACCACGCTATCGAAGACGACGGCGCTGTCGCTCTCTCCAAAATGCTGTGCAATAACACGACGCTCGAGCATTTGGATCTCGTCGGTAACGCAATCGGCGATCGTGGGGCTGAAGCGCTAGCGCAGGCGCTTTACGGACACGATTCGCTGACGCATTTGAGTCTGGTGGATAACCTGATCACCGACCGTGGGGCCGAGGCTCTCGCTCAGGCTATTCGCTGCAACTGCACGCTCAAGACTTTGGAGCTCACGAACAATCGAATCACGCGAGTGGGCGCGCTGGCTCTGCTTGACGCCTTGGATGTCAACTTGTACGTGGAGACTATCAGCTTGGATGAGAACAACGTACCGGCTTTCGTGGACAGCCAACTTGCTGCAGCGTTCGCTCGCAATCGAGCCCAGGCGCTAATTCTTGAGTCGCATGCCGCGGAGAAGAAGGCTGTCAAGATCGTGCGCAGAGCCAGCGGATTTGATACCCAAGACGAAGACGACGACAGCAGCGAGGTGGACGAGGAGGAATGGGAAGGCTGGGAAGATGACGACGGTGACAGCGTGTCGAGTGGGTTTCTGAGCTGTTCGAACGTCACTGACATCCCGTTGAGCAGCAGCGGACTGTGGATTTAAGGGTGTAGCAAGTGTATGATCGTGCGTCTCATCACGCACGAATATAATGAAGTGTGAATTGTAGAGATCAGCTTTCTGGGTTAGTTCTCATTATCGATCAAGGCTGCGTCACTATTCAAGTAAGTCTTACATTCGAGCGCATAGTGCTCTTCCAGCGACCGTCGAAGATCGTCATGGCTCCGTCGCCCTGTCATTTGGCATAAAATAAACATCTACAGAACTATGATACTTCATATTCCGATGGTCCGGTTTTCATGGTGTGGTGCACCCTAAATCGCACGAGAGGTTCATACTGGCCGCCCAAACAAAGGGAGAGTCCAAGAAGCGCGATAATGGTCCTCGGCAAGTTCATCCGTCACTACCTGGACCGCGAGCCCATGGTGGTGGTCTCCTGCGCCATCGGCGCTGTGGCCGTGTCGCTGCCGCTGGTGGTGGTGCCCATCCGGCGGTCCATGGGCCTCCCCACGGACCAGTACGACGGCCCGATCATCCCGGACTCCATCAAGAAGTCGCGCGGCCACCTGGCGACCCCCGAGCAGTAAATCACAAGACACGCACATTGCACCTGCCCCATACAAGACGCAAGATCAGCACTTATTCTCTGGAGACTACAGATGATGGCGAGCTGTATATTGCTGACAGGTATTGCGGGCATTGATGATCTTGTAACACGAAACCTTCTCTAACATGTCTTGCCTTTTTTTTACTATTTTATTTTTTTCAGGTCGTGAAGACAGACGGGCATGAGTTACGAGGAGATGTTGTTACTAGTCTCGTA
>JAIKVH010001017.1:0-11019 GCA_024679275.1 Phytophthora niederhauseri
GACCCGCGACACTACCACATCTATTGTGCAGTTCTCCATCATCACTTTTGGAAATATCCCCGCGATTAACGGGTAATCGTTCGTCTCCGTCATAAGGGCTACAGGGCACGGCTTCCTTCACGGACACCTCGTTGAGTTTCGTGGTAGATGAGCGGCTTTCTCGAATAGCGGCTACCATACTAGAAGCCACCTGAAAGAAGCGAGGGGACGGTTTTCTCGCAGGACTAGAAACTTCCTCAGCCCGTGCTGGCTTTGGATTGTCCAGTTGCTGGGAATCAAGCTCGCTGCTCCAATGCGCATCATTACCCTCACTCGAGTTATTGATCTCGCGGTGAATCTCCCGGACCAAAGCATCCGAACTGGACTGACTGAAGACGATAGCACTTAAGTCCTCCTCAGCGTAGCGGTTGCCTTCACCAACGCACTGGTGCGACTCACGGTGGGCCTCTGGACTGAAGTATTCGAGCTGGCCTGGCTGAAGGCGATACCGTCAAACTCCTCGTCTGCGTAGCTGTTGAACTCATCAACGCGTCGATCCGACTTCTCGTCTTCCTCATGAGATCCGTCGTTTGCAGCTTCTCCATTTGTGCCCGCTCCAGCGTGCTCGTCGCTATTGACACTGCATCGATCAGCAACACCACCGTCCAAATCTTCGGCTGAACCACTGTCACTGTCGCCATGGTCGTGCAGAACTTGCTGGACGTCTTCACAGCTGTGGTGCGAGTCTTCACCGCTACTAGCCTCAAACAACATGGCCCAAGACGAGCGACTTTCTCGTGGAGAGCTACTTTCCCCAGCGTCCCTTGGAGACGCCATCTCGTGATGGTCGCGTAGCTAACACGCTCAATGGAAGCGCGCTGAGTAGTGATCCGTTGTAGCAGGCTGGCGAGCGTGAGCACTCGTTGTTATCTTCTGAGAGTGGGCTTGGCTGGGAGCAGGCTTGGCTTGGCGCGTTTAGCTAGGATAGTGGTCTGCGGTCGGCTTAGCCAAGCTTAAGGGTCACCTTGTGCATGTAACGGACCATCCGAGCCATCGCGTCCAATTCAACCCAGTAACCACCACGTTTTAGTCTCATGTTAACGAATTTGACGAGAATGAAGGGCTGCAAGAACGAATATTTTTCCTTACGACGCGGGGCTGTTCCACCCTCGCTTGCAAAACCGTTTGCTGGACAAGTGCCTAGAAAGTTTCTAGTAGAAACTAATACCAACGTTGCTTTATTGGCTTTATCTAAGCACTGCCATTAATTTTCTCGTACAGTAAGTCGAGCAGTGCAGGGTGAAAATTTCGCCATTTGTGTAGCAATTTGCGTTGACGCAGCCACTCCCCCAGCTCTTGTCGGTCCATTGGCTCGCGGTAGCAGATACTCGTTGGCTCAAGCGGGTCAAACTCCTTTGAGTCGAGCTTCATATCCGAGTTGCAGGCGTAGACGTCGTTCCAGAAGATGAACCAGCACGCACTGGTGCGTCTCCGGGAGGTTCTGAAGCAGCGGATTCGACTCCTTCAGACGCAGGTAGCGTATCAGCTTCTTGTACGGCAAGTGTGGGTTGTTGTACACGTGTATACTGATATCGTCGCTCAGGGCCGCATTCTGCTTGGTGTGGGCTTGAGCAAGCCCCCGTCGATAGTCTTGCAGCTGAGACTGCAGCTTCTTGAGTCCGTCCTCCCAAACGGGTTGAGTTTGCCAAAAAACACGCGTTAAAGTCTCGTTTTCCTCCATTGAGGGCTTCAATCCAATGTGATCCGCCTTCATAATAGCTCTGCGCGTCACTTTGGCGATGTGGGTTCCTTACTTGTTGTGGCAGATCGTCCTCGAAATCGTCGTCGGCTGTCGGTACGATCTCACCATCGCAGTAGTTAATGATGGCGTTGAAGCTATCAGCCATGACGCGCTTTGTACTATGCTGCTCCCCGTCGAGCTTCATCACAATTTTCGTCTTGCGCTTCGCTATGAGCCGCTTTCCGTAGCAGAAGCCTCAACCATACCACAAATGTCAACTTGACGAGCTCAGAGACCAATTTCTTAGTCTTCTTCACCATGGCACCATGGCATTCTTAGCTAGAAGAGCCAATATCCCTGTCGGGTCGCTACTTGTTCACACGCGAATGACGCCTTTCGTGTACGTACACATGGACTTGTAGTACCCCGGGATGGTAAAGGTGGGAACGATACCCACTTGAAACCCCGGAACTTCGGACCCACAAATATTATTCTTTGCGCGTAAAAGGAAGCAGAAGGGCGTTTTGCTATCACTCAGCACTCGCAGCTTCTGCCTCAGCTCGCGTTTTGCCATAACATCAGGCGTGAAGTTGATGGACAACAACTTGGCGAGGTTCGTGTGGCTTGTCAAGGGTGAAGCTTCATCGCACTCTTCCCGTACAATCGCTTCATCGTTTGCGTCGTCGTATATCACAACGCAGTGGAAAGGATAGGGCACGACGTACATCTTCCCGAAGCATGAAACCGAGTCTAAGTGCCCATCACGAGCACCCTGCGGGTTGTTCCAGAATACGTCGACCCCTTCGAGCACGCCACGCGCCAGTTGTCGTAGCTGTGTCGTGTACATGTACTCTCGACCGGTCCAATGGGCTTTGATGCAGTCAATTCCAGATACAACCGCCGCTTCCTCGAGGGCAGCGAGTCGACGGACATTCCGCACTTCTTCTTCACCTACTCGCTTGACGTCGTGCTCGTGCCTCTCGTTGGAAATTTCAAGCTTCGCAGTAGCCAGCTCCAGCAGCATCGCGCGCCAAAAGGCCTGCCACACACGGTGTTTGGCCTCTTTTTCCCGGTTCCAGAAGTGGATCACGTCTTTCGCGCTCGCGTTCTGAAGGCCACGCGATGTGTCGTTGAAGCAAAACCTGCCACCTTTCCTCTTGATCTTGACGCGGATGTTGCTGTCCCCGAAGAACGGAAGCAGTGCAGCGACGGCCAGAACCACCAAGTTGACGACAATGACACAGCCCATAAAGTTGATCGTCCCATCGGGTGTAAGAGCATCTCCAGCGGTCAGACTTATCCTAAGTCTTAACAGGCTGTTTAAGACCTCAAAATTTAATGCAACATGCTCTTTTGTCACGTAGGAGGCCACCGTTTCGCCCAATGCAGTCGTCAACGCCGTGAACTCGGGCAGTAATTCGATCGTGTCGTCAAAAGGGTTCACAAAGGGAGCACTATACAGTGAAAGAGCCACGACACCGAAGTAAAACATGCTGATCAACGTGCCACCTAATCGAATGGACCCCCCCGCGGACACGACGATCATCGCCAGGAAAATCTTGGCGACCATCTGAATGACCTTGTAGATGCTCCAGTTCCGCTCAAAGCCGGAATACAGAGAGCGGTACGGACAGTCGAGTTGGCTCGGGTCGGTCGACATGGTCTTCGAGTAGATATTGTCGTCGAATCTCATCCGTTCTCCATCCAAATCGTACGTGACGTCCTCGTCTTCAAGGGACCCACTCGGTCGGTTCTTCCAGATGGACGACACCAGCACCAGCGGCAGTGCTAGCGAGAAGATTATTAGAACGATCATCGCTTCGAGCGGGAAGAAGAACCAGCAGGGGCTGTCTCATTATTTACTCACAAAGTTGGCCAGCTTGACTTCTTCCAGCGTCTCTTTCTTCTTACTGACGACTAGGACCTTGCACGCCAGTTGCGTGACCGGGAGGTACACCGTCAAGCAGCACGTGAAAAAAGAGGCGAGCTTTGCCTTCCATGGGTTCTGCTCCGACAGGGTCGTCCATGTTGTAGCTTCATGGCCGTGGTCTGCCGTTCGAGGCATCGCCCACCAGTTCGTGACCACCACGTTGAGAAAGAACCTATGAGTCGCGACTATAATGAACAGCAAGATACCAGTTCCAGCAACATTCGCGATATCGGTGACGCACCGAAGCAGCTCCGACGCGTCCATCGCCAGAACATTGTAAATATTTTTCAGCCAATTCAGAGTGTGCAGGATCCAGCTCGCAGGGTGATAGTGCTTGATGAAGGCCAGCACTGGATCGTACATGGCCGAGAAAAATATCCCCGTGATCTGGAAAAAATCACGAGTGATCTCAAGACTCAGCGGAGAGGGGAGATGCGGCACGATGCTTGCAATAATTTCATTTGCAAACAGGTCGCGTCTCTCTCGAATAGCTTGGAGTTTTGCGTCCACTTCTTGTCGAGCCACTCTCGACATTTTCTGCATTCCTGCCAGAGCATTCAGAGCCATTACGTTCGCTTTTTACTTCACTTTCGACGTGTCTGCTATTTCTCCACCATCACATATCCATTTGCTCCGTCTTCTCCATTATCAGCATCATATTCTTCCTCCTCCTCTTCGGCGACATTTACGGGTACAAGGCGCAACGAGGCCTCCATGACGATATTCTTCTGAGCTTGCAGACTAACTTCAGCAAACGAAGCGAATTGCGCGGCCTCGGCGGATATTTCGCTAGTGACGGCGTTGTGAACCAGTGATCATAGCAGTAACACCTCCGGGACTGGGAAGACCGCAGTCGTGGCAAGGGTGCAGGCGGCCACAGCCGCTCGGAGCGTTGCGAGCTGCATCTCCGTGGCGCAGTAGTTTCGGTACTCGTCTGGCGGTTTTGAGCAGGACTCAAGTGCTCGGGACTCATGGAGCTCCTGCAACACTTCTCTATCTAGCATCGTACCCGAGTCGGCCATTTCTTGGATTGCCTCGTAACATTTTGGCGATAGGCGAGGCACGGGGTTCCCTTGGAGAATGTCCCCCGGAGCGTAAATCTCCACTAGGTAGCGTGGATCAAGCGCTTCTCCGGTGTGAGCGCGTCTGCCGATCTCTTCGTAGCACCCTCGGGTCATCTTTGTGAAGCGCTTCTCCGGTGTGAGCGCGTCTGCCGATCTCTTCGTAGCACCCTCGGGTCATCTTTGTGAACGGAAGCGCGTCCAAAACCTCTTGGAGTGCACAACCAACACGTTGGTGATGCTGCTTTGAGCGCGTGACTGCCTCCGGGGTACTTGTAGTTGGCCCCTGTTCTCGACGATCGCAACGCTCGAAGAGGGGGGAGACTGGGACGCACTGGGACGCATAACAACTTGCTGCTTCTTGCTCGACCTCGCTGCGAGGATGTTTCGTAGCTGTCGATGTTGATCTCAATGTGGGGATCATCCAATGTAGGCTTTACACACGACGAATAGCCTCTTGATCCTGGCTCCAGCTCCACTCTATCATCGTCGCATCTACCGGGAGCAATATACACCTGGACAACACTTCGTCTACCCAGAGAACTTGTTACTTTCAGAGATTTAGCTCGATTCCTATCAAAACTTGGTTCATGTTTGTCGGAATCCTCCACACTTTGTCCGTAATTTAGCTCGATTCCTATCAAAACTTGGTTCATGTTTGTCGGAATCCTCCACACTTTGTCCGTCATTGAAAATGGTCTCTGTTTCTTGGATCAGGAAGTCGACGTGATCCAAATCCACGGCGTCACAGTTCAATTCAGACTCGCACGGGCATCCATCGTCCCGGCCATTAATTTCCTCACTAGCCGAGGCTTGAACGCCGCCTCCATGTGCTGTTTGTCAGGTCGTGCTCACTACTTGCCTCTGATTCATCACGAACTCGATAATGCGCACCGGCGTCAACATGAGGAGCTGGGGGTGACCTTCAACGAGAGACGCAAAGAGGCTGTCAAAGATGCTTCGTGGTGGCCGTCGCGGGCTTGAGTCGGTCCGTCCTGACTGAAAGCCATGAGACGTGAAGTGTTCTTGTCACCTCTATCTTTGAATGAAGTCCTCCCTGGGAAGTCACTGCCAGCGGTTAAGGCAGAGCGTCCGTTTCGTGCCAGTTTATCTAGACGCTAGCTCTACATCTCCTGGTAATAGGCAACTGTCTCCTCTGAGTACAGCTTTTGCGGCTTAGATGTGTCTGCCCTCAACAACCCGACTTACGCCTTGGTAACCACCTCTTCCATTGAAAACCGCGTTTTCGCCGCTTTTTTTTTCAAATTATAACTTGAAGCGCCTCTGGTCGTTTACTGCATCGCACGTCTGGGTAGACAGGTCCACTATCCGCAGGTAGAAATAACCTCTGGTCGTTTACTGCATCGCACGTCTGGGTAGACAGGTCCACTATCCGCAGGTAGAAATACGCTGCAAAGTTGCATGATCCCATTTCCAGTGCTCCGTTTGTTCAGCTTTCCAAAAGCGAAACGGACACTAGTCTACTCGTCTCGAAGCCTTCATTCGAAAAAAGCACGTAGACAGCAGCGAGGTCACCGGGCTGTGTAACAATCCATGGCTTCGTCGGAGTCTAGTCCGGCCGACGCTCATAGCAGCTCGTCTCCAAGAGGCCAAAGCTTTTTCGATGCAGCGTCAGAGCTGATCGCGTCGATCCGTGAAGGACGATCGCCCACCGCGGCAGCTCGAAATGCTTCGTACAGGGCGGAGATTGAGATAAGTGCAGCGAACGCTAATGCTGGCGAGCAAGGTGTTGATGTGGGCGGTATACAATTTTCAATTCGGGAAGATACTTCTGAAGGACGGGCCTCCTGTGTGGGATCTAAAGAGCAAGCAAAGGGACTAGACGATGAGAACAACACCGTTGTTGCTGGAGCTGGCTTGAATAACGACTTTTATGTCGACGACGAAGAAGAAGAAGACGACGACGACGACGACGACGACGGAGATGACCCCAGTCGTGTGGATGTGACGGGAGGCCATAGTCCCAATGGTGGTGGTTACTCTTCTCTTGCGCGTATAATGAACCGGAGCAGCAGCGAAGGCGAGGGCCATTTCGCCATAAGCATTGACAGTCCCACTAGACCCCGGCCTGCTATCACCAAAACTGCCAGTAAGACAACCGTGGTCCCCAGCCTTCCTGCTATTGATGAACAAATCGTAGCAACACTTGATATTGAACGCCAGGGAAGGCTCCAGCAAGCCCGTCAAAGGGTTGGTCGGGCATTACAAGATGTCCTCGAGGTCCTTCCAGTCACGAAGATGACACTGGAGTGCTACCAAGCCGTTGAAGAGCTGAACACCTCAGGACAGCCACTCGATCCACGCTTCGGTGAGGAGCTTCGCTCGCTTGGCAGCGTACTACGCGGAGTTCCAGTGCCTCGCCTGTCTCCTAGCTGCTATGAAGCGGTTAGTGAAATGGCTGCCTCGGGAAAAATGCTGGATATGTCGACCATTATGGAGCTGCAGGCTTCTAAGGCGCTGGAATTCTGCGCTAAACCTCCGGAAGAGTACCATGATCAGGGCGCGTCGGAGATGCACCTCGCAGAGCTGCGAGCTGCTATCGCAGATTGTACACTGGCGTCTCTGGAGACATCGCAAGCGCACGAATTACTGGCGTTTTGGTCGTTGGTCCACACATCGGTCAGTAGTGAGATCACTGCCGAAGCGGCCGATGAAGCTGCGCATAACGGTTGGCACCAGCTTGCTGAGAAGAAGAAGGTCACGGCAGGATCGTTGCGTTTGTCCAGGATTCAGGTCGTCCAGGACCAAGACTCCGACGACGACAACGACAGTGAACTCGTCAACCCTATCAAAGCGAAAGAAGTCGTTGAAAAAATCGCCCAAGACAAGCTGGAAGGGCTGCAAAGGACGTTATCTCTGAGCCGCCAAACTGTGGACGACGCATTGCAAATGATTCGCGAGGGGCGAGAAGTGATGTGGAAAGAGGGGCAAGTGATATTAGCGGGGGCTAGTTGTTTCACGGCCACCACCTTCGCTCTGCCGCCTCTGTTGCGGATCGAGATCGTCCGCGATTTCTTCCAAATCGCAGGACTGTTCTTCGCGGGTCTGTACGAGCCCGTGTTGGCCTTTTTGAGGGACCAAGAGATTCCAAGCTGGATTTATGTGGGGCTTACGTGGATGCGCAACGTCTACCACTGGTTGGCGATGGACATTTCGCAGTTGATGCGCTATCTAGACCTGGACCCGAACTTGTGGTCCAAGGTGAGTGTAGCGCTGCTATTGAGTGGTATCCTCCTCGTTCACTGGAGCTTCCTGGCGGTGGTCTTCCGACTGTGGTGGACGATGCCTCGCACAGCAGATAAAGTCCGTCACGGCCATGAAGCCACGACGTGGGCTACATTCGCGTCCCAAAACGCGTGGACGACCAAGTTCGCGACGATTTTCATCACCATTTGCTTGACCGTGTACCTGCCGCTGACGCAAATGTCCTTCAACGTGCTCGTCGTGACGCACAACCCGGCGGACTCTGAAGCCATGCGATCCGTCCACTTTGCGTCGCAGTACCGAGGCGGACCCTACTGGTTCTTCTTCCCACTCGAAGCGATTCTCCTTCTCTTCACCTTCACGTTATCCCTCCCGTTCCTGCTCGTGTGGTCCATTTGGAAGAACAGACCGAGTGGGTCGCTGGAAGACGAAGACGTGACGTACGATCTCGACGGAGAGAAGGTCAAGTTTGACGACAAAGTGTACACGGAACTGGTGGCCAGTGATCCGAGTCAGCTTGGCTGCCCGTACCGATCCCTGTACGCAGGTTTCGAGCGGAACTGGAGCACGTACAAGGTGATGCAGATGGTGGCCAAGATCTTGATGGCAGTGATCGTCGTGTCTGCGGGGCAATCGGTTCAAATCGGTGGCACTCTGATCAGTGTCTTTTACTTCTTGGTAGTGGGGCTCTCGAAGTACAGCCAGCCGTTCATCGACCCGTTCGATGACTGGATGGAGCTTTTCTCCAAGCTTACAGCTCTAGCAACGGCGGTTGGAGCCACCGCGGTGGCTTACGCTGCTCGGGAGAAGTTTGTGTCATCAACTACAAATATGGGGATCGAAGTCTTCATGGGGATCGTTGTTGTCCTTCACGGCGTCAACCTTTTGGTGATGCTCTCAGTGCTGCTGTTGGGCGTGCACGGCGCTCGGGTTTACATCAAACGCATTCTCGGGTGGCTGTCGTTCAGTGATACGTCCCGTGGACTGGTCGATGCTGTAGCACACAGCGTAATTCCGCACTGGAACCTCCAAAAGGAAGCCAAGCACCGCGTATGGCAAGCTTTCTGGCGCGCTGTGCTTCTTGACCTGGCCGTCAAAGACGAAGAAGAGAATGAAATGCAGAAAGTCAAAGGCAACATCAAGCGCAGAAGCCGTTGTCGCCTCGGGGCTGGACCGCGTCAAGTCGCACTGGTACGGCAAGGAGCACATGTACACGGCTCAGCTGAGACGGTTGGCTCGGGAGGCCCTTGAAGGCGTCGATGTGTTCTGGAACAATCCGTTAGGCGCTCGAGACGGCCACTTGGACTCGGTAACGTGCTTCGGGAAGATGTACGTGGTGCCTTACCCGTTCCAGTGTGTCGTGGTGTACGATGACGCCCAGGACGAAGCAATTATCACGGATGAGTGCGATGAAAACTCCATTCTGGCAAGTCACACGAACCTCGCCAAGCTTCTGTTCCTGAATTTCACTCCGTCGATCATGGCAAAGCGGGAGCTGCGGCAGAAGTTACGAGTGCTGAGTGAGCTGCAAACCCCGATTAATCTACCGTTCACTCGGACCGAGAAGGCGTTCGTCGGGCCAAAGTTTCTGGGATGGAAGTGGCGGATCATCCCCATTTTCTCCATGCCTGGGTACTACAAATTCGAGTGCAAGTACACTTACGGCATTATTCGCGTTCAGACCAGCAGCGATAAGTCCGGGGTGCTGCTGCGAGTAAACAAGAGCGGGGCCGTGAAAGTGTTCAAGCGGTGGGTGGAGAGGCAGTTCACTCGCAGAGGCCTGAAAGAATTAAAGCGGTGGACGCTACGGGCGGTCAACAGCAAAGCAGTACATTCGACAATGAAAAAGGTGAGGAAAATGGCGGGGCACGCCCTTCCTCATCTGCTCAAAGAACTATTTAGGAGTCGAGGTGACACCAAGCGCGAAATGGCGGACGGCTTCCACGTCGCCATCAAGTACAAAGATGGCAAAGGCGAGGTGGAAATCCCCGACACTGACAAGAAGTTCCAAGTTCACGGTCGCCGCAAGGCTGTGATGAAGGCCGATCACATCGGGCTCAAGCCGTCCATGGAGGAGAGCGACACTCTCCACAATATCTTCGAGAATACACGTGAGCACTGGCAGGAAGGCATGAAAGTCCTGCACGCTAAGCATCGCGACTACCGCCAGCGCCTCGGCAAGGTCCAAGAAGAGGAGAGCGCAGCGCTGAGCGACGATTTCTGGTTCTTCGTGTATAACAACGCGCACCTTCGACGTGATGACCTCGAGCAGTACTTGCTTGACCATGAGGCGAACCCAGCTCTGCAGACGCTGCCGAGGACTCGCAAGGCGGCGTTGGACGCGCTTTATTTGAGGCAGAAGTGGGTCTTCCTGCACCCGCAGATCACGTTCTGGTACGTGTTCTGGGACGACGTGTACGCTCGCAATTCAGGGTTCAAGTGCCTCAAGCCAGAGGACTTCGACCCTCTCCAACCGACTGCGATCTGCTATCATCTCAAGGAAGAAAACGAGCTGAAGGACTGGCTTCGCGAACGCAAACTTCTTGGCATGCTATCATCTCAAGGAAGAAAACGAGCTGAAGGACTGGCTTCGCGAACGCAAACTTCTTGGCAGGTGGGGCCTTTTCCACAAAGGGTTGATTAAACTGTTGTACGATGGGATGGAGAAGTACAAAACGAAGGGCAAGATCAAGCGCCCAAGCCGTCTCAGCCTAAAATCGTATGCAACCTTCTCAGCATGAATGCAACGGCACGAACAAGCACGCGGTTGCAACCACAGCTTTAACGTTAGATATTCTCTGGATTTTAGATCCAGAGTTAACGGAGGGAGTCACTCCGACCCAAACTTACTTCAAATTCTTATATGAAAAACCCAAACTAATCATCTTTACTCAAACCTAAGACAAACTTACTTGGAAACCTGATATCCCTGTTATATAATCGTAGTAGGTTCCATGTAGCGTTGTGGTTGGCACGGGCCGATGATCTTGTCTGAAAGTGGTGGCTTGACGCCAAGTTCCCTGAAAACTGCAACGGCTTCACTCGGGTACACGAACCAGCGCAGAGCCTCGTACATCCTGGGG
>JAIKVH010001018.1:0-11014 GCA_024679275.1 Phytophthora niederhauseri
TGCGCCAAGCAACCGTGTGGGCGGATCTGAACCACCCGCATGTGGCCAAGATGCTCGGCGCCTGCCACATTGGCAAGGAGCCATTCGTCGTGCATGAACCCGCGGAACCCTTGGTTTCGAACCGTGCAAATGCGCAGTCGTGGGAGCCATTGCTCGGTTGGGCCCTTGGACTTCAGTACCTGCATGAACGAGAGCTCGGATACAAGAACTTTGATGACAGCAGACTATTAGCTCGCCACCAAGTCACGTCTAGTGGTGTGCTGAGTGGATTGGGACTGGTCCCCGTCAAAAGGAAGACGTCGGCCTCGTTACAGCGTGGTGTTTCCAACATGTTTAGCTTGGCGGCTTTGGCAGCCGCAAATGACGACGATAACCAGCACGAGTTGCACGTGCCCACGTGGAGTGTGCCCAACGACATTTTCGCATTTGGGTTGGCCATTTACAACACTCGTCAATGGGTGTCCATGTTCGGGGATGAAAAGGTGCCCGTGTTGCCACAGAAGCGTCCGCAGTTCTTGAGCGAGCGCGAATGGGACTTGGTCGAACGGATGTGCACGAGGGCGCCCGACAGGAGAGCCAGCATGTGGTACGTTGTGCATCAACTGCAGGCGTTTGTCAGAGCTTCAGTTTCTCCATCGGACAAGAAAGCCCCAGTGGATTTAAGTGTGAGTTTGAATCCTGAAGACGACCCAACTGAAGAGCACGAAGCGTATACCCCTCCAGACAATATTGGTGACTTCATCGTACCGAAGATGAACGTGAAAGTTGTGAAGGCAATGCCACACCTGGAGCAAAAGTACAAGGAGGTGCCAGAGACCAATGGAGCAATGCTCCAGGACGTGATCGATCGACTAAAGGGTCTGCGCGCACAGCTGCAATCGCGTGAAAACATTAAGGAGGCCACTACCGTTATGGAAGGATTTGTGGGCGTCTTGGATCTGTTCTACGATCAACTAACGCGGCGTGATCTCGGGAAAGAACAGTCGAGCAGCAGTGTGGTTGCCAGCTTCTGCGCTTCGCGCGCAGCAGCCCAGAACGTCGCTATCTTTCACCATGAAATTGATCGCCTTCTGACACTTGCTGAGCTGCGTGCTACCCCCGCGCCAGCTCCTACTCATGTAGCTCTTGCCGACATCCATGAAGGCTCGTCCGACTCTATTGATGTTGCCGCTGACACTGTCCTCGACACGCAAGATATCCATGATTGGCTGCTCAAGTGGAACAAGGCTCGTCGGGAGCAACTCCGTGCTTTTCAAGCATGCCTCAAGAACACGGAGGAGTTGAAGCGGCAGCTGAGTGACCCGAAAACCAGGCTGGAAGTGCAGATGCTGCTTCAGTTCGAGCTTCACAAACGTCGAAGCTCCTACCCCAACTCTGTTCTGGAGGCTATGTCGCAGGCGCTCACAGTGCTGGACACGATGGGGGCCAGCGCTGAGGTGGTTCCTAGCTGGTTCATCCCGCCCTACGAGGTGGTGCTGGGTAAGCATATTGCTCAGGGCGGCTTCGGGGATGTGTACTACGGCAGATGGTTCGATACGGAGGTTGTGGTGAAGATCCTCAAGTCGCAGGCCCCAGCAAGTCCTTCATCAAAGGCTGGTTCACCCCCAGCAAGCAGCAGCGGGTCGAGTGAAGAAGACGCGATGGAGCTGTTCAGGCGTGAGGCGGATCACTGGTTCATGCTAAACCACCAGAACGTGGTTCACCTCTACGGAGCTTGTCACGTCGGCACCCCCTTCTTCGTCTGCGAACCAGCAAAATCGACCTCGCTGAACTCCCACGTGAAGGAGCTCGCATGTGCTCGACCCGGCTACAACTACGAAGAGAACGGTGGCCACCCGGCTGACATTATGCGGTGTCTGGTCCTGGCAGGGATTGGACTGAAGTATCTGCACGAGCGCGGAATCGTCCACTGCGACCTGAAGGGGAACAACTTCATGGTCGGCACGGACGGCAAGACCATCAAGCTCGGCGACTTTGGCATGAGTGTCCTCAAGCGTTCCGGAAAAGGTCGCCACACCGCTCACGCCAACGCAGGCGCAGTGCCTTGGAAGGCCCCCGAGTACCTCAAGGGTGAAGACCCCACGGTGATGTCGGACGTCTACGGGTTTGGCATGTGCATCCTCGAGCTCATCAGCGGAACCTTCCCGTGGGCTGGGCTGCCCGAGGCTGCGGTCAAGTTCCACGTGACCAAGCGGAAAGCCCTGCCGCCTCGCTCCAAGAAGCTCAACGACCTCCAGTGGAGCCTGATCCAGCACATGTGCTGCTACGAGCCCAGCGAGCGCATCAGCCTTGACGCCGTCGTGGACATGCTGTACAGCTTCCGCTTCGAGTAGCAGCAGCTGGTCGCACTTCAACTTGTGTACAGCTGATGTTGCCGTAATTCCCGTCAAATTAGCGCATAATTAGGACTCTACATACCTGAAATTAGGGGTCAATTTGAGTACAGCTTCCGCTTCGAGTAGCAGCAGCTGGTCGCACTTCAACTTGTGTACAGCTGGTGTTACGGTAATTCCCGTCAAATTAGCGCATAATTAGGACTCTACATACCTGAAATTAGGGGTCAATTTGACGTGCGACATCCCTCCCCCTTTTTGCATTACGGCACAATCGCTTCAATCGTTCAAGGCGTCGTAGTATCTGCGCGCGGCCATGGAGTTCCTGGCGGAGGAGAACGACTGCGGCCAGACGCTGCTGCGGCTGGTGAGTCGCGGCAGCGCCATCATCGCCGAGCTGCTGCGTCTGTCCAACAACATCCCGGGGTGCGCACTGCGCAGTGGGTAGTATCAGGAAGGGGGAGGGCGACTCTGACTCGATGGTTTGTTTTGGCTGCAGCGTCTTCATGGGGCCCTCGCACGTGGAGGACCCGGAGCAGCTCAAGTAGCTGCGCAGTGGGCGGTATCAGGAAGGGGGAGGGCGACTCTGACTCGATGTTTTGTTTTGGCTGCAGCGTCTTCATGGGGCCCTCGCACGTGGAGGACCCGGAGCAGCTCAAGTACCTCAACATCCTCTTCGACTTCGCGTACCTGAAAAACCCAGAGGACTTCGAGAACATGGTCAACAGCAACACGGTGGGTCCCTGAACGGGGGTTTGTTGGTGTTTTGGCTGGAAAATATCGGGGTTAGAGGTCTTACCACTGGGATTTTCTTCTGCAGGAGCTGCTGGATGTGGACGACGAGTTCATGGACAACCACGAGGACATTTTGGACCGATGACGGGGGTTTGTTGGTGTTTTGGCTGGAAAATATCGGGGTTAGAGGTCTGACCACGGGGATTTTCTACTGCAGGAGCTGCTGGATGTGGACGACGAGTTCATGGACAACCACGAGGACATTTTGGACCGATTCTACCAGCTTTTCGACGGCATTTACAAGGTCTGCTTTGATGCTGGGTGTTACAGAGTGTATTGATCTGACCTGGATGATTGCATGTTATAATATGAATTGTTGCAGTACATTAGCGACTACTTGGAGTTTTTGGACAATCTGGAGAAAGGGTTCTTCATCCAGCACACGCTGGCCAACATTTTGCTGGATACGGACGGTGCGCAACTCATGTGCGAGGCGCTGTACCTCTACGGAGTGATCTTGCTGCTGCTGGACCGCAAGATTCCCGGCCCCACGCGAGAGAAGATGGTCATCGCGTTCTACCGAAGCAAGGGCGAATCGGCACTGGAGAATATTGATGAAGTCTGCAAGCTGTGCCGTGTGACGGGTTATCTGCCTGGTCAGCCGAAACCGGCTCAGTACCCTGAGCGGTACTTCAAGCGCTTCCAACCCCCGGAGGAAGTTGTGAGCATGGTAATCGGCAAACTGCAGTCCGATGATGTGTATCTGCAAGAACCGTGCTTCCCGCACCGCACGCATCGCTCTACTCGACTCGCAGCGCAGGCTTCGATGCTGTTTGTGATTCTGTTCTTCGCACCAGATATTCTCATCCACGAGAAGGCGAGTATGCGTGAAATCGTGGACCGCCACTTCAACGACAACTTCATTCTGACCACGTATATGGGAGCTGTGGCTGACCTGTCGTTGGAGTGGGCTGCGTACCCGGCAGCGCGCTTGGCGCTAGCTAACACGCTGGAACCGTCGAACATCGCACACATTACCAAGAAGAAGGCACAGCAGACGCAGCGCTCTATCGATGAACTGAACTACTTCCTCACTGAAGGTGTGCTTACGGAGATGTACGTGCTGGAGAACCTGGACCCACTGCTAAACTGTATCCGTAACGCCAACGTGACGATCCGATGGACAATGATGCACTCTCGAATTCAGCCGGTGATCCCCATGATGGAGAACTCCACGGCACAGCGTGAGATCTTCGATAAAGGCACAGACCCGGACAAACTGATTACTCTGTTGCTCAAGGTTTCACAGCTCGAGTGGAAGCTGAAACAGATGTTTGAAGCGCTGTTGGCCAGCAAGGAAGATCGATGGCAGCGCTGCATGAAGGAAACTTCGGAGCGCATGGAGGAGCTGAGCGAGTATTTCTCCGGAGAAAAGCCGCTTACGCGTGTCGAGCGTAACGAGGATCTTATGAAATGGTTCAAGGATTTGGCTGAGAAGGTGAACAGTCTGGATTACGTGGATCACGTCAAGGCTGGACGACGCATTAAGCGGTTGATTGAGGCCCTGGGCCACGTTGAGCAGTTTGACCAAATTGACACAAATTTGCAAGTTAAGGCGTACCTGGAGGAATCGCGCGAGTTTCTCACAGAAATGGTGCGTACTGTGCGCATTCGAGATGAGGTCATGGGCATCATCGAGAACGTATCGGATCTCTCCTACGGCTGGGAGATTATCAACGACTTCATGAAGATCCTGCACCAGCGCGTGAAAAACGATCCGTCGTCTGTTATTTTGCTGCGTGCAATGTTTCTCAAGTTTGCGTCAATCCTGGACGTGCCGCTCACTCGTATCCATCAGTGCGGCTCTGAGGATGTGATCTCTGTCGCCGAGTATTATTCAGCTGAGCTTGTGGACTACGTGCGGCGCGTGATGGAAGTGATCCCACAGAGTGTCTTCCGTATCCTGGCAGGCATCATCAAGCTTCAGACTGACCACATGAAGCCAATTCCGGTAAAATTCGAGAACACGTTGCTGAAGAACCACGCCCAGTTGAACGAGCGCTACCGTCTTGCGCGTGCGACCAACGAGGTTTCCAAGTACACCGAAGGTATTCTGGCGATGAAGCGCACTCTGCTCGGCATCATTGAGGTCGACCCTCGACAAGTGTTGGAGGATGGCTTGCGCAAGGAACTCGTTTACCGCGTGTCCCTCGCTTTCCACGACGTGCTGATTTTCGAGAAGAACACATCTGAAGAGTGCAACGAGATCTTTGTGAAGTTGGCGTCCAACCTGGATGCTTACCGGCTGTCCTTCGAGTACATCCAAGACTACATCGGCATTTATGGTCTGCGCATGTGGCATGAGGAGCTGTCACGCATTATCAACTACAACGTCGAGCAGGAGTGCAACCGCTACTTGAAGAAGAAGGTGTATGATCGCGCATCACAGTACCAGAGTCGCGCTATCCCGATTCCACGCTTCCAGCCGCCATCGGGCGATATGAGCGTTAACTTTATGGGACGCCTCATGCATGCGCTTTTCATCATGACTGACCCCCACACGACTATTTACTCCCCGCAGTCCATTGGTTGGTTCTCTGAAGATGGCCAAGAAGTCTGCGGCATCGGGGCTTTCTCGGTGTTGCACAAGAGTGTGGGGCTGCTGGGCCTTGCAGGTTTGGATCGTATGCTTTCGTTCCGTATCGTGCACACACTCAATAATTTGGTCAAGTTCTGGGGGTCAGCCGTGACTCCCTACTACCCGCTGCTGGACCAGCTCTCCGCAGCCCTTGTGCCAGAATGGAAATTGCCAGAGCACTCAACGAAGTTGTATGAAGCCGCGTTGAAAAAAGTCGAGAAGATCATGAGCAAGCTGCTTAAGGCCGTGCTCATTATTGGCCAGGCGGCACTCATCCGGCGACAGATTTCGAGCGAGTTGTCGTTCTCGAGCCGTCTTGACGCGAATCTGCTGGCCACGACCTTGGACACGCTGAACATTTCTCTACTGAACGACATTCGCGCGCACTACCGTGATCCGAAGAACAAGCCGTACCCGGGCAGTGACGGCAACCCTGTCCTTGTGGAATTGAACAAGTACCTAGAGAACACGGGTGCGAACGACCCGTTCCAGAAGATCTACGTGACAGTCGCAGACCCGTTGGAGGGCTTAGCAGCGATGTTCATGCTCTTCGTGGTGGCCTACATGCCGAAACTGCAGTACGACCGCAACTTCGGCGCGCTCAGCCGCGTGGGCAAGAACCCAATCGACGGCGAGCCTCTGCTCGTGGGCATTCTCACCATCTTCAAGCAGTTCCACCCGTCATACACGGAGAAGTTCCTGGCCTACTTGGGTCAGTTCGTGCGTACCAAGGTCAACGACATCTTCGCCGAGAAGGCCGATAAGAAGGGCAAGGCACCTTCGCTGCCGACGGAGCTACCCGTAGACGTGGTCAACACGCTCATCTTCATGCTCGAGTTTGCACGCTGTGCCAAGATTAAGCGCAGCGTCCTGGACGCTCACGTCCCTGCGTACGTTTTTGATGCCATCCAGCTTTAATCTTGGTGCGTCGTCGAGAAACTCCTCCACTTTTCCGCTGGAGATCAACCAAACCTTGCACACGTCGAAGCCACGGGCAGCCGAGTCTGAGCAAGCAGTCGATAAAAACACACTAATGGACAATACAAGTAGACGCCATCAGCTGTGTTCCTTCATCAAAAGCAGATATAAACACTATTGACGAGGTACATCAAAGAGCAAAGGCAACTTCAAAAACGGGAAGTTGAAGTTGCATGTCACTGTCGATCACTAAAGCGAGGATAATGGTGTGTCGCACACAAAACGAGAATTCACGGGAGCCAGAAAACGAAGCAAAAGCACGCGCGCCGCCATGAGCGAGTCGGGAACCAGCGGCGGCTTTAAGGAGCCCTCGCGCGCCATCTTCGCGCAGCGCGATCTGCACCACTTCCTGGGCTCTCCAGTGCGTACCAGCGCCCCCACCCGCGCGTCCCCTGGAGTCGCTCCGCTCTCCGACGCTCTTGAGACATAAAAAATCTGATCTTTTCTTCGTTGGGTTATTTATTTTATTTTATTTATGCTACGTTTCCTTCCTCAGGCCCAGCAAATGATCTTGGTGTTTGTCAAGCACCTGAACGAGAGTGTCAAGGGCAAGCGCATCTCCAGCGAGTACGAAGTCTCTCCGGTGCGCTAAGATAGTGCTGCAGTCGTTAGAGGAGCTACGAGTAGTAATAGTAGTAGGGATAGAGGCAGAGAGACTTACCCGCTCTTGCCGTGGCTGTCGTTTGTGTGCCTACAGAACGTCCAGAAGGCTGTGGAACTGGTCAGCGAGATCAACTCATGGATCGACGAGATCCCGCCCATCCAGCAGCCCATGCGCTTCGGCAACAAGGCCTTCCGCACGTTCTACGACCGAGTAGTGGAGGTGAGCACTTGGGCTATTACTAGACCGGAGGGAGACGACGAGTGGAGGGCCTGACATGATATGTGTTCCCTTGTTCGTGGACAGCGAACCCCTGTGATGCAGGAGAACATGCTGCCGGAGGAGCTGCGTGGCGCTGTCATTGAACTGGCGGCGTACCTGGACGACTCGTTCGGCAACCGTGTCCGTATCGACTACGGCACGGGCCACGAGACCAGCTTCATCGTGTGGATGTGTGAGTGTTGCAGGTTATTGGCTCGGGCCTGTGAAGTGGAGCGTCGGTGCTGACCTCTTCGTTCTCGTTACCATTGCTCTTCTTGTATTGTAGGCTGTCTGCACAAGCTAGGCTTTTTCAAGCAGTCGGACTTCCCAGCTCTTGTGCTGCGGTTGTTCGCAACTTACCTGGCGCTGATGCGTCGCCTGCAGAAGCTGTACATGCTGGAGCCGGCAGGCTCTCACGGCGTCTGGGGTTTGGATGACTACCACTGCCTTCCGTTTTACTTCGGTTCGTCCCAACTAATTGGCCAACACGAGATCCTGCCCGATAGCGTGCACGATGACAGCGTGCTCGAGGCCAACCACAAGGAGTATTTGTACCTGGACGCTATCAAGTTCATCAAGGAGGTGAAGGCGGGCTCGCCCTTCGCAGAAACGTCGCCCATGCTGAATGACATCAGTGCACTGCCGTCATGGGAGAAGACCAACGGCGGCATGCTCAAGTTGTACGAGGGTGAAGTGCTGAAGAAGTTGCCGGTTATCCAGCACCTGCGCTTCGGAACGCTGTTCCCGTGCACATGGACTCCGAGCCACGCAGCCGATGACGGTTCCACCTACATCCCGGTGAGCACGCATCCAGGTACGGGCGTTCGTGCTCCTAACTTTGATCTCGAGGGTGTGTCGGCGAAGGCGCCGTGGGTTTCCGTAGAAACGCTGGCCGCCACGAAGGATACTGCGATGTCGCCGCTGCGTCACAGCAAGAAGAAACTGGACGAGTAAACCCCCAGCATTCGTGCAAGCAGCTCATGCCGACGCTCCGAAACGGGTGGGTACTGTCATTTAAAAAAAAGTCAAATGTGGTGCTCCTGGAATTTTTATTTTATATGTTCGGTGCAGTCTGAGCTTGGGTCTTGCCGAGCAAGTAACATGTGAGCCGTTTGCCTGTTGCAGTGCAGTCCGATGCGGTGCAGTGTTGGCATGTGTTCGTTCTGTCTACCGTGGATGTGGTGTGTTGTTCTTGTTGCTGTGGCTGTGGTGGTGGCGCTTCAAATCCGTGGACCAATGGCGAGGGAGCTCCTCTGGTCGACGCCAACGAAATATGCTGTTTAGCAGGCTTGTCGAGTGCTGACTCAGCTCTCCAGCGACGCCACGTCGCTTGCCTCCGGTCAAGGCCACGTGTTCGGGCGCGTCACGGGTCGGGCGACAAGAGTGGAAAAGGGCTTCGCCACCGAGATCGGGCCACGCGGGACCCGCTCCAGTCGAGCTGGGCAGCGAAACAGACGACGGCGCGAACAAGAAACGGCCCGAGGAGCTGCGGCAAGCGTTGTCAAGGCTCTGGCTGAGTGGAGCCATTTCGCCGCGTGAACGCGACACGGGGAAACGGATTGCGGAGCGCGAGCGAGCCACGAACAGCGGCAACCGTGCACCAGAAAACAACCAGCGAAATTCTTGAGGAGGCCAGTCAGCCAGCGGGCCAGCCAGTCGTGACGAGCGCAGATTACGGAGGAGCGGGCCTCGATGATTTAATCGGGAGAGGACAGAGCTGCGGTGAGACGAAGGTTGCAGCGGAGGCGTTACGAACAGCAGCCATGCGGTGCGAGGCAGCGGGCAAGAAAGCGGGCGACCAAGCGACTTTCGTTTGCGGCGACCGCGGAACCGGAAGGAGAAGGGCTGACCAAGAAGCCGTTCGACCGTGACACCGGCAGACGCGAGGCGGAACAACCCAGCAAACTCTGCTGATAACGCGGCAGCATTTCGAGAGCGTTGACGCCGTGGTCTCCGCTAACGAAAACTCGCGCGATCTCACCCCGAATTCAGCCTGCGCATATCCGTTCAAACAGCGAGCCGGCAAACTGAACGATACGCCGCTCAGCCGCAGCGCCATCTTGTTGCCGCAGCATAGTTTGTGCTCGCAACACGTATCTACCAGGGCTCCACCACTACGAGCAACAGTGCAATCGATCCCAATACAAACGCAATGGCTATAGCCCGTCGGGGGTCATGCATCCCTTCATGCACCACACACCTGCCGATGGTATCAGAGCAAGAGCGATGGTTTAACATTTCCAAGATATGCCTGTATTGGCGTGGCGTGCGCCGCGCTGCCTGTCGCGGCCCACCCATTCCTGGCGCCAAGACGCTGGTGGCGAGCGCAAGACGTGAAGACGAACCCGACGGCAACGAGAGGGAAGGCGCTCAGCCGGCCGGCGCCGGCGTGCTTCGCCGCTGCTTCCAAGCCGGCCCTGCATCCGCCAACCGTTGTGGCCACGTACCGCCTGAATCCTGAAGAGTCAGAAAAAGCGATGACGCCTGAGACGTTTGGCCAGAACCGAGCCATTTCCATCGGAAACACATATCCCGTCTCATCCGATACAGCTCACCACCAAACGAGTGTGGCGGGGTGGTAGACGCTGCACCCCAGTCAAGTTCGGCACCCTGCATCCGCCAACCGTTGTGGCCACGTACCGCCTGAATCCTGAAGAGTCAGAAAAAGCGAGACGTTTGGCCAGAACCGAGCCATTTCCATCGGAAACACATACCCCGTCTCATCCGATACAGCTCACCACCAAACGAGTGTGGCGGGGTGGTAGACGCTGCAGCCCAGTCAAGTTCGGCGCGGCACGGCAACGAAAAGCCCAGCGCTCTGGTTCGCAACTGTGCTTTGCAACCAGTTTCTTACCCCGAAAGGCTAAGTAAATCACCTTGCGCCACTTTGCATCGAGCGTGCTGTGAGAGGCCTGTATTTTGGCGGACACACCACCTCGAAGCTAGCGAGTGAAACGGTCGCCGCGACAATGAGCGCTGCTGACTTCACGGGCAAAGACACGGGTGCGACGTCAAGAACCGCCCGGCGGAAAACAGCGCGCACTGCGACGCTGCTGGTCCTGCGATGAGTAAGATTAGACCTCCGCTGCGACTTCAACCGCGCTGCCGCCGTCTTATCGGGGAATCCGCCAAAGATAGCTTTGTTGGCCAACACCAACCCGTTGCCCTTGTCGACGACCTGTGCAAATCTCGCGACCCGGCAAGAACGATAGTGAACTGCCCATCGGCTTCGGCGGGGTAAAATATCCGTGGGGGAAACATCTGCTTTTCAGTGGTCTGCTGGGCCAATCAGCGGCTGCGCTGAGCGATCCACGTCGTCGGCTCGAGCGTAACTGCCGTCGACTTGGAATTTGTATGGTGTTAAATGTGCGGCCGTTTCCGGATGTAGCCGTTGATAGGCATGGAGTCCGTTGGGCTCCGTCCGCACCGAGAGCGACAGGCCGCGATGGCGCCACCACCAAGGCCTGG
>JAIKVH010001019.1:0-11014 GCA_024679275.1 Phytophthora niederhauseri
GCTCTAGTACTCGGAGTACGTCTCGGGGCTCTAGTACTTGGAGTACGTCTCGGGGCTCTAGTACCTTGCGTACTCGGAATACGCCATGTACTCGGAGTACGTCTCGGGGCTCTAGTACTTGGAGTACGTCTCGGGGCTCTAGTAGTCGGAGTACGTCTCGGGGCTCTAGTAGTTGATGTACTTCATGTTCGTCTCGGGGCTCTAGTACGTCAGGTACTACACGTCTGTCTCGGGGCTCTAGTACTCGGCAGATGGACTGCAGCTACCGACTGCATCAGATTGGATGTACCAGATTAGTGGTACTTATTGGTAATGTCACGGGTCTCTAGTACTTTTGTCTCGTGGCTTTAGCATTTCCCCTTCCTGGCATCCCAAGCTGCACGATATTGAGGGTTTGTGTGGGGAAATAAAGGACATCACGCTGTGATCACTACTGGTACTGGATGCACAAGAACTGCGATGCCAATTTCACAACCAAGGCGGTGGATAATGCTGCAAGAGACGGCAACCTGTACTGGGCGATGTGGTTGCACAAGAATACTTACGAAGGCTGCACCCCAGCGGCGATGGATTGAGCTGCGCGAGGAGTGGTTGCACAAGAATACTTACGAAGGCTGCACCCCAGCGGCGATGGATTGAGCTGCGCGAGGAGGACATCTGCGACTTGTCGAGTGGCTTCATGAGAATCGTGGAGAAGGCTGCACCTCAGCAGCGATGGACTCTGCAGCAAACAACGGCTGCCTGGATCTGACCCAATTCTTGGACAAGCATCGTCCGGAAGGGTACACTACAGTGGCGATGGACAGTGCCGCAGAAAATGGTCACCTGGATGTCGTAAGGTATTTGCGTCACCATCGCCACGAGGGGTGCACCACTGCGGCGATGGACGGCGCTCTTACTAACTGACATGCGGATGTGGTTCGCTGGCTCCACGAAAACAGGTCGGAAGGATGCACGTCTGCTGCACTGGATCGCGTGGCGAGTACGAGAAAACTGGATGCCGTCAAGTGGCTCCACACAAATCGCGCTGAAAAGTTTACCGCTGCTGCTTTGACAGCGTGCCAGCCCACTGACGTGGCAAGCCTGGGGCCGCGGAAAATGGGCACATTCACGTGGTGAGGTATCTGCACGTGCACTTGGACCTGATGCCCACACGAGATGCAATTACGAGCGCCGCACGGGATGGCCATCTCGATGTTATGAAGTATCTCCATGACCATTGCTCTGGGCGTTGCTCGATCGACCCTATTTTGCTGGCGAACAAGGCCGGTTATCACGATATTGTCGAAATGCTGCTTGAGTGTGTTGTGTGAGTGAGGGTCGGAAACACCGAAAAAATGGATGCCAGCACCGAAAACTAGGGGTCCGCCATGTGAGGATCACTCGTGGCCAAAACAGTCGTGGGCCACCGTCTCGGCAAAACAGTGATCCGCCATGTGAGGATCACTCGTGGCCAAAACAGTCGTGGGCCACCGTCTCGGCAAAACAGTGGGGCATATCTGGTATCCATATATAAGAATGGGTTTTCCGCTCAAGTGGCCAAGTCCAAGGAAGAGCTAGACGGAATGGGGTTTCGCCTCAACAGTGGCTGGAACTACCGGCACTTTAAGTGTATCGTCAAGAGTTCGGCGATTGCGCCGTTCCGCTACCGTTCGCTACCCACCATGGCCGGAGAAGGCCTGGGGAATGAAACTTGGAAATACTTTTCGTAAAATTCGATACGGCAGCCTCTATTAAATACGCGAAAGCAAGTGGCTCGAGATAAGGACGCGCTGGACTCTCTCGGCTTTGTGTGGGACCATAGCGATACAGTGTGGAATAGCGCCATTATGTATGTCGACGTGTACGAGAATGGCAAAGTCCGTTAAAAATTTGTCATTCCGTCTGAAGATCCTTGGCCACGGGAAGCTTGGGCGAAGACGCTGGGCAGGACACCCACTTACATTCGATGCGCGGGGCATTACTTCCCACAGTACGGGCGCGATATCGATAAGCTGGGCAAGCTTGGAGTGAATATCAAGCTCCGGCCTCGAGTGTGGAACGAGCGCGTGGTCCCGTTAGTGAACGTCTACGCTGAGTTGCATGGAGAAGGGGAAGTCCCAGTCGAATTCGTGATCCCGTCGGAGGACCCATGGGACGAAAAGGTGTGGGGCGTGCGTCTGGGGCTTATCGTGGCACTTTCTACCTTAGCGATGATTGCTAGAGAAGAGGTGGTCGTCTTAGAACACCACTAACGCTTCCATTTGCCTGCTGTAGGAACGTTTTGAATTCAAGTGCGGTCAGCGCTCCTCGTGGTTGATCTTGGAGAGGGGGGGCACCAGCCACAGTTTTGATCGCAAGCCACAGTTTTGATCGGCCCTTCGGCGCTAGCTGACTGAACGCTGTGCTGGCGTCGCTTTTGGTTATTCTTTTTCTTTTGTATTGCAACCAAGATCGAGAGAGCCCTTCATATTGATGTCTTTGCATTTACTCGAACTTCGAATTTGTGAAGGACGGTTGAAGTTCAGTATCTCACTTTAAAAAAAAGTTGGACCTAACTTTGTGGCGTACACGCATCTCCATAAAACCCCTTTACGATTAGTTGGCGCCACATTGTCATAAGAGAAGTTTGCCTTAGAAGTTTGCCTTATTGGCGGAGGTTCCCAGTTCCCGCGAGAGGTCATACGAATCGTATGATACGATACAGCACCCCCATCAACACTTGGTCACACTGAGCCACAGATGCACAATCTTACGACGAAGCCCTCCTATGGTCTGGGTTGTAACCCTAGGAGTCATACAGTGTACATGTGTACAGTACTTGTACCGGTGAGGTGCTCGAGGTTTGCATCCCCGGAATCCGGCAGTATCGTTAGGTCCTTCGTACCTACTACGGCTTCGAATTGCAGCATCGGTTCGCATAGATGTTTCGGCTACGCGACCGCGCAAGTCCCTTTTAGTTTGGGTGCCAAACTTTGGGATGTCCAGGCCAAATTGGTCTGCCAAAGACCAACTTGGTCTGGAGCTCAGCTATCCTCCGGCTTGACGGACAGATTGGTCTCGCAAATTGCGAGGCCTGTCTACGATTGCGAGTCGCAATCGTAGATCCGCCATTCCAGCTGATACCATTAATTAATCGCGCATCTGTATCGGTTTGGTGGTCGAGCCATTTTGTTTACTGCTTCAGCGAAATCAATGCAGTCTTTGGCCAGATGGGCGTTAAAAGTTCTCGGAGATGTACCTAAAATGCAATCAAAACTTTCTCGTCACGAGGCTGCCGCCGTTGAGGAGTGTCATGTGGCGTTGCTTCCTACCCGCCGGCAGACAGCACCTTGTTCCGCAATAAGGACGAAAAGCATCGTCCCAGGTGATTAATACCAGTAATCTCCTCGTCACATCGCTGCGAGAGAGGCGGTTGTTTCACGATCCTGAGCTCGACCCGCTGGAACGCTTGCCTCCAGGTGCTTGAATTATATAAGCACTTTAACTACAGTACCATGACTGAACAACGACGCCGCGACTGTCATGGAGAGAACCACACGCACAGATGAGAGCTCAGGATCGTGAAACAACCTGGAACGCTTGCCTCCAGGTGCTTGAATTATATAAGCACTTTAGCTACAGTGCCATGACTGAACAACGACGCCGCGACTGTCATGGAGAGAACCACACGCACAGATGGCGTATCACGGGCACTGCGAGCTCTCGCAGCAACAGCCTCGGACTGCGTGCCGGTGGCATTCCATTCATCACTTCCACATTTGCCCTCCAGCACTCAAGCCACCGACCAGCAGCTCGAAAACTCAAGGGTAAACCATGGTCGGTTCCGTGTCCACCGCCATCTTCGCGCTCTGCTCGCTCATCGCCGCCCAGAGCGGCCTTGCTTCCGCTGCTGCGACTCCCGTGGATCTCGGCTCGTGCCTCACCAAGGCCGGCATCGAGAACTCGGTGCCCAGGACCACGACCTGGACGATGGACATCCAGCCGTGGAACTCGCGCATTAACCCCCAGCCGGCTGCCGTTGCGTTCCCCAAGACGGAGGCTCAGGTGTCGGCTGCGCTCAAGTGCGCCGGCAGTGCCGGCGTCAAGGTGACGACTCTGGGCGGCAACCGCTCGTTCTCGAGCATGGGCTTCGGCCGCAACAACGGCGCCCTCGTCATGAACCTCAAGCACATGAAGCACCTCAAGTACGACGCGTCCACCGGTCTGCTGTCGTACGGCGGCCCCGTCATGATCTCGGAGACCGCCAAGTACATGTGGGGATTCAAGCGCACGCTGCCCCACGGCCGCTGCCCTGATGTCGGTATGACGGGCGTGGCCGCCTCGGGTTTCGGTACCCTCTCGCGTGCTGCTGGTACGGTGCTGGACAACATCGAGGCCGTTCGTGTGGCCCTGGCCAACGGTTCCATCGTGGACGCCAGCGCCAAGCAGAACGCGGACCTGTTCTGGGGCGTGCGTGGTGCCGCCAGCTCTATGGGCGTGGTGCTCGACTTCAAGATCAAGACCATGGCGGCTCCGTCGCAGACCGTGACCAACTACACCATCGCCTTCGACAAGAGCGCCAAGCCCACGCAGCAGGACAACGTCAACGCCTTCCTCGGCACGCAGAAGTGGGCCCAGAGCGCCGACAACAACGACCTGCTGTCCATCCGCTTCAGCCTCAAGACCAAGTCGACGCTGCAGGGCTTCTTCTACGGCTCGTCCGCGCAGGCCAAGACCGTCTTCGCCTCGCTCATGAAGAACCTGCCGCCCTCGATGGTGCTCACGACGACCGAGGAGGACTTCTGGACGTCGGAGGCGTACTCGACCCCCGGCCTCATCGAGCAGACCATGTCTCCGCGCCGCTACTTCTACATCGCATCGGTGACGATCCCCAGCAACAAGCCGCTGACCAACGCCACGGCCTGGGACCTCTTTTCCAGCACGGCGTACGCCCCCGCGCTCCCGGACGCGTCGGCCTCTGGCTTTGTGGACATTTGGGGCGGCAAGTACGCCAAGGGCGTCAAGGCGGATGCGTCGGCCTGGAAGCACGACGACCGCCTCCACTTGATCCGTTGGGACATCCGCACGCCGTCCTTCGACGTCAAGTTCGCCGACAGCACCATCACCACCATGCGCAGCAACTTCTACAAGTTCGTGAACTCGTACAAGGCCTCGGGTGGCGTGCCCGGTGGATTCACGACGTACCGTGACGAGCGCTGGACGATCAAGGAGATGGCCGAGTACCTGTACGGCGGCGGCAACTTCGCCAAGCTGCAGCAGATCAAGACCAAGTACGACCCCAAGATGATGTTCAACACGGACCCGCAGGCCATCCCCGCCCTGGCTTAGAGATAACCAGTCGAAAACGTAGCTAACGTTTCGATATTTTACAACATTGGATGTGTAGTTAGCCCCCAGACACTTCAAGATCTACCATTAGCATGACGACTTCGAATCTGACCTTGTAACCTTCGAGCCAACGGTACGAAATCGAGAATAAGCTTAGTCTCGAGGACAATACCTTAGCGGACAAGGATCCATCCACGCGCGCGGATCCTTGTCCGCTAAGGTAAATAAGCTTAGTCTCGAGGACAATACCTTAGCGGACAAGGATCCATCCACACGCGCGGATCCTTGTCCGCTAAGGTATTGTCCTTCATTAAGCGAACTGCTATCTATTGCAGCATTAAGCGTCTCCCAGTTAAGTGAGTCAACTGACGTGCAACGAACGCAATCGCTCGTTAGGCGCTCACGAACATCACACCAGGGCCAAGTACAGCAGTATGACGCCGCTTCCGCCACCTTCTGACCAACCTCAGGTGTACAGTCAACTCAGCGGGGTATGTGTGCATATCGATGAGGAGACTGGCCTAGGTCGAGCTGTGTGCGTCTTGCCTTCAGAGAGCGGCGTCGAGGTGAACTTCGCCGTGCAGTCCTATGTTGCTGTGGCAGGAGCTCGACCAGTGTCGCTCCTCGGTCAACTTCTGTTGATGGAGGGGGTTGTTTTCTCTCCGTCGAGCAACTCCTACTGGGCGGGTCGTGTCCACAACTTCTGGAGTCAGCAGAATCAGTCACGAGCTGAAGAAGAAATCGAGGGCGGGTCGTGTCCACAACTTCTGGAGTCAGCAGAATCAGTCACGAGCTGAAGAAGAAATCGCTGTTTCAGATCCTGTTCCAATGCTTGCGCAGCGGATGGCAGCGCTAGTAGTGACCCCGATCGTTCAAGCTGCTGCTCCTGCTCCCCCTCCGAACGCTGGACCCTCAGCAGAAGACTACGAAGTAATAATCACCATGCTACGGCGCTCAAGCGGGAACAATTACGTGGGGGATGCACTGAATCTACTGCGTCAGTCCCGCCCTCAATCGGCCGAGTCCATCCGAAACCTCGACCCGGAAATGAAGCGAGCCATGTTGATCTCCTTCCTCAGCAACGAGATGAATGCAGCACGTGGGGAACTACCAGGGACCGACGAGCGCTGGAGCGGACTGGACGATTGTGCTGCAACTCCTCCTCCACCACCGCCTATTCCCACTACATTCCACTGCTCAATCTGCCAGGACGAAGACCCGATGGCGGAGATCTTCATTGTCAGGCCCTGTGAGCACAGCTTCTGTCGTGAGACGATCAAGCAGCATATCCTCCAAAGCATCAACCAGAAGAACGTGCGGCCTCGATGTCCCGACTGCACTGCGACGATATCGGACGCCGACATGAGTATGGTGCTGACGCAGGACGAGATGCTGCGTTACTACAATTTGTCTCTGTTAGTCGGAGCGGACGACGCCCCCGACACGCACAAGTGCCTCGTTGAGATACTACAATTTGTCTCTGTTAGTCGGAGCGGACGACGCCCCCGACACGCACAAGTGCCTCGTTGAGAGCTGTCGGGGCGTGGCTGTGCTCAATGGGACGGACACGCACTTCCGCTGCCCGATCGCCTCTTGTCACGCGGAGAGGTGCGTGACGTGCAACACGCGCGAGTGGCACGAAGGTCGTACCTGCGAGCAGGTGAAGCAGCAGCTCCAGGACAACGAGCTTCAGCCGGAACAAATGCGCCAGCTCTTCCAGGGCTCGGCATACATGTGCGGTCGCTGTAGTTTTGGACCGGTGCTTCATGGGTTTTGCGGCAACCTACAGACTCATCAGGGTGAAGTGCACGGGGGAGCGAAGATCAGCAACAATTGCCCCCAGTGCCAATGGTTTTCACCGAATATCTCCAACTGGCCGCAATGGGACGGCCAAACGTGGGCCGAGCGCAATGGTGAGTAAGGGAAATGGAGGAGCTGCAAAGTAGGGTGCAGCACAATTAAGGAAAAACTCGCTGTGTACATGTATCCAACTTTTTCAAACGCATAAATGAATATATATATATATAATGTTACCCGTATTCTTTGTTTGTAAAGGTCTAGTACACTGGATACGACCCAAGTTGCTTAGAATACCTTGGGCAAGATCAGAAAAACTGCACCGACCAGATCCATGGGGTTTCCTTGCATCTTGTCCCCAAATTGGCAGACGATTGAGCTTATTTATCATAACAACAGCCTTGGGCCCGGGGAAAGTTCACTTCTCAAACAAACTCTCGACCGCACGATGGCAAGCCAGCATGGTAGTGTTACGACGTGCACATATTGAAGCAGCTGGATCCGCCGTACTAACTTATTGTCAACAGTTCTCAAATGCCAGCGCAGCCAGTATTCGTTCCCCAACGGGCGATCGGCGTGCACGTTCATCGCCCTAGCAGCAGCGTGTCGGATTGGCTCTGTTTCCGAATGGGCGAGACTTTGCGAACGCGCCCTCGACGATGTGCTCGAGCTTGGCGTCCAATGGTACGAGGCGTGTTCTCCGTACCTGGAGGGGGAACACAGCTCCGCAGAAGAAGCTGTCGAACTCCTCACCGCGTGGGGAGAAGGCAACTTGGACAAATCGTCAACCATGAGATATACCATCGATGTTAGCATATCTGAACAGGTACGGCATTGAGTGTTCTATAACTATCCGAGGATACTAAAGTTTGGGTTCTGGTGCTTGTGTGTGTGTGTAGCGCGTACTATCTGCTACCAACATCATGGAGGTGGTTCAGAGCGCCCGTCACAATAGAGCTTCACCTGTAGCATGCCTGTTTACGAAGCCGCCCGAGACGCTGATGGTGCTCTGTGGGTCTGACCATGAGCAGAGGGGGCAGTTTCTCCTCTTTGACTCGCACCCTCGATCAACTCAAGGCCTTGAGGTATGACTATTTCACTTGATCAGATCCAGCTCAAAAGCTAACTAAAAGATCGGTGTGACTCAGGGGTGCTCCCTTGTGTTTTATGGCAGTGATCTCGAGCTCGCAAAGGCCATTTTGGAGCGACTTCCTGTGACGCGCATTGAAGACATCACTGAGAGCAACTGAGAGCGACCTCCAATTACTGAATTCGTTCGAGCTCACCACACTCAGCGTGCGTGAGAAGCCGCAGCAGGTTATTGAACGCGTGCCAGCTCAAGAATCGGACGAAAGAGAACCAGTTAAGGATTGCTGCTGTAAGGATATGGCTGCCAAGATGGAGCTGATGAGCGATCGGCTAGAACGGATCGAGGGTACCATTGATAGGCTGCTGCGTATCGCTCAGCCGGAGGGAAGCCAGGACCGACCTCGACAAATACAGTCGATACGATCTTTCGGTGGCGATATGCGTATCGCTCAGCCGGAGGGAAGCCAGGACCGACCTCGACAAATACAGTCGATACGATCTTTCGGTGGCGATCAAACCCGCTTTCAGACACAAAGCGCATCAGCTTGGGATGTAGCATCAGGAAATGCTTCAGCAAGACGAGCCCACAGCTACGATGGAGTTGGTGCGTATAGAGGTAGATGATTCTGCAACACCTTGGATTCAACGGTTTGGTACCAGACCCTTAAAACAGCATGCCCTGATCTCACTTGGTAGTTGCCAAAGGCACTTTTAAAAAACGAGATTTTTACTTACAGAAATTTGATCCGTGCTGGGCATTGATAATAACTATTCCGGTCGCAGAAGTGGCGCGAAATAATGGCGGTTGTATTCACAAGTTCCAAAAACTACAAGCGAACACAATAGACAAATCGTTAGATTAAGATCGGAAGTATGCTTTCGTTTCACTTATTTCCCAGTGCATCACAGGACCCGGGGCTTTGTGCTGCTAAACTTAAACCGATCCGCACAATGCACACCGTTTGGGATCCCCCGATCCGCCAACCTGGAGGCATTCCTCACAGAACTTGTGTCCACATGTAGCGGTTGCTGGTTCTTGAGGCTTGCAGCCGCAAGCAGCACACACACTTTCGAGCTTGGCTAGCAGTTCCGCTCGAACCTCCGCCCGCAGCTTTGCTTCAACGTCAACTCGTATTTCAGCTCGAAGTGTTGCGCGCACTTTGGCTTCCACAACTTCCGCGATGATCTTGGCTTCCTCTTCAGCACGGAGCTTCGAGCTTAGCTCGGCTCGAATGCGGGTCTCCTCTTCTGAGCGGATTCGTGCGTGCATTTCTGCTCGATCGTAGCTCGGTAGCTCCACAGGCTCAGCAGTTGCACCACTTCCATCGCTTCCTCCGCGAAGCGTAGAAATTACTCGTGTTATGAATGCATCTTCATCTAGCTCAGTCGTCGAGTCAGGGGCTCCACTTTCTTCAGGTCCATTGGTATTGACTGAGGTGCTTTGATCTTGCTCGGAGCAGTGACCGCGTAGATACTTCGCCACTTCTTCATGGCCATTCGCTGCTGCTGCATCGATCGCTGCAGTGGTGGCTGGTTGGTTCAGGTTAACGTGGAGATACTTTACAATCCCCACGAACCCTTTTGAAGCGGCATTGATCAGCGCAGATGGACTGCACTTCTCGGAGCGATTCAGGTGCAGCCACTTGACGGCGTCAAGGCGTCCCAATGCTGCAGCGTCATCCATCGCTTTCGTCGTACATCCCTCGGAGCGATTCACGTGCAGCCATTTGACCGTGTTCACGTGGCCATTGGCGACAGCTTCATCCATTGCGGCGGTAGTACAGCCTTCAGAGCGCACTTGGTGCAGCCACTCGACTACGTTGAGATGGCCATTGCTCGCAGCACCGTTCATAGCAGCAACTGTACAGCCCTCAGTGCGATTCTGATGCAGCCACTGGACCACATTCAAGTGACCATTGGTCGCAGCTCCGTTCATTGCTGCTATCGTGCAGCCTTCTCGCCGATTGGCATGAAGCCACTGAACTGTTTGAAGGCGTCCGCTGCCCGCTGCATCATCCATCGCTGCTACGGTGCACCCTGCCGAGCTCCTCTGGGCCAACCACTGAAACACTTTGAGCTGTCCATTAGCCGCGGCGCCATCCATCGCGGCCGTCGTGCAGCCTTCTTGGCGGTTTGCGTGAAGCCATTGGACAATCTGGAGGTGTCCTTTCCTAGCGGCTCCGTCGATGGCAGCAGTGCTGCATCCTTCAGGCCGATTCTGGTTCAGCCACTGCACGATACCGAGATGTCCGTTTCTAGCGGCGCCGTCCATTGCGGCGGTAGTGCAGCCCTCGAAGCAGTTGGCGTTTAGCCACTGAACGACGTTGAGGTGGCCGTTCGTCGCAGCGCTGTCCATCGCCGAGATGCATTCCACGTCGCAGTTCAAGTGCATCCACTGCACCTGCTGGATCAAGCCGTGGCAGCCGTAAAACACCTTCATGTTCGTACAGAAGTCACTTGAACGGTGTTTTTGCTGATGCCATTTCGAAGGGTGGACTGCTCCGCATTGGCGCTCTTCAGAGGAAAACTGGATCGGTGTGTCCACCACGACCGAGCGGTTGATCCGGATCGCCATGTTGGCAGCGAGTGTAGTCCCTGGTCGCTTGAGTTGGTTGCTGGCCTTTGTGTGTCTAGAATTAGGAACGCGAAGAAAAGTATCAAAACGGTTCTCGAAACTTATCTCGGTACTCAGCACGTTACCTCAACGCAGTCATAAGATGTCAGGGACTAGCACGTAGAGGTTTTCATACGAAGGAACTTGTGAGAGGACTGTTCACTGTTACAAGCGCCCCATCCAGCCATGCCGAGGAGCAGGAAT
>JAIKVH010001020.1:0-11007 GCA_024679275.1 Phytophthora niederhauseri
TGCTTCAGATTTCAGCAATAAGGAGTGATGATGCTCTAAAATAGAGGGCGTGAGTCATTTTGAGAAGCCAGCCTGAAGTTTTATTTAGCATGAATCGTGTGCTACTGACAACGAAAGAGACTCGAGCTCGAGCAGCATGAGAGATTGTCAACTATTGCGTCCGTCAATCGACTATGTAGCGCTGTCGCCTAACCAATATGCCTTCTGCTGGTTCATTTTCGTCGGGTTGTACTTCATTGCGTGCATTTTCAACGCCAGCTACGCCAAATTCTACTGGGGCTTCGACGCAACTGTGTTGAGCTACACGCTTGAAAGCTACAAGGTTGGAATGCCTCGTGAAAGTTTCCGTACTGTCGCTTACGTTCACATCGCGCTGGCTGCCGCTCATGGAGTTTGCGCCCTTCTAATGATTGGCGGGTCGCTTCAACAACGCTCTTTATCGTTCTCACTGTGGGCAAGCAACTCGGTTATGCGGAATAACCAGACAAGCAGCAACAGCAGAAGTACGTCGAGTGCAGAAGCATTGAGGCGCAATACAGTGCAGATTTACTACAGACTGGTGAATCGACGCGGATTGTTTGGGGTGAATGGGAGGCACTTTCATACCGTTCTGATCTGTCGCGAGCTCCTCGAGACTGCTCTCCAGACCGCTCAAGCCGTCCGTATGAGCAAGTATCTACCCCGTGCACTGCTTAATCGGTTCTACGTGAGTCTGCTGCTGGTCAACTGCTGGTCATCTGTGGTTATCTATTCACGATAATCGGTTCTACGTGAGTCTGCTGCTGGTCAACTGCTGGTCATCTGTGGTTATCTATTCACGGTGCTTCTGGCGGGGCGAGGCTCACCGTCGACTCGCAACAATCGCGTGTGATAGCATTCTAGACATAATGACTGCGATCGGCGTGCCCGTCACAATTGTACTGAGCTATGTGAGCCAATATGACGTGGTGCTTACAGGCTTCGACTTCGAGTTGATCGATGAAGACGAATGGATCTCGCGCATGCTCAACGAAGCTCAGATCGTTTTGGTCGTGTCGTGGTCAGATCTGGCGATGCGAGTCGTTTTCTCCCTTGGATTCATTATCTCCATAATGAACATGAGCGATCTCCTGTGTCGTACTACAAAGAACGAAGCTTCGGCTTCGAGCGGGCCTCGCATCTCGACGCAATCAGTGGGGTTAGATGACGCACAACCTACAAGTACCAGTCCCATGGCTTTAAAAGGCAGCTCTGTTGCCCCTACCACCACGGCCCGTCAAGTTTCAAGCAACCAAGTACGCCCACGTCAGACTTTACTCCACCATATTCACTTTCTCTTTGCTGCATGGGGAGTCGTGGTCTTGGTCTTGCACGTGCACGCCGCCTTCCGGATGCCATTGGTAGAGTGCAATCCTAAAGTGCATCCCATGATTGCACGTGCACGCCGCCTTCCGGATGCCATTGGTAGAGTGCAATCCTAAAGTGCATCCCATGATGAGCGCAATTCCGTCGTGTTTTGCGGTGAACTTCAACTGTCACGAGCTCAAGATTTCCGGCAAACGTGACGAAGTGGAGACGGAGTGGGGAAAATTCGACCGCAGTTCAGCGGTAAAGATCCGATTTTTACATTGCCCAACTCTTGAGATACCCGAGAGTTTCAACGATTTTAGTCGATTGCGTGTGGTCCAAATGTACAATTCTACCATTTTGGACTGGGGAGACAGCGCAGCACTCACGAATACGCGTCACCCCGAGCTGATAGAGCTTTCAGTGGCCCGCGTCAACATGACGGAGGGTATTCTACCCCTCGGCTTTCAGTCCGCTGACTTCCCCATTCAGCTCTTCCAGATCTCGTTCTGTGAAACAAACTTGAAGACTTTACCCTCCGACCTCGACGCTAAATGGCACCCCGCATCCAATCTTTACATCGAAAACAGCGAGTTTGAAGCCGATCCGCCAGTGTTAGCGCGCTTGCAGCCCTATTACCTGACGCTGGTGGGGAATCCGATCACGCAGTTTTCCCCCGAGCTCTTCGAGGTCACGTACACGCAGAATTTGGTCCTCGATCGCACGAGCGTGAGTGAATTGCCACGAAATGTGCCGCAGCCAATTGGTGGTCCAGCTTTTATTTCTCTCGCCCAAACCAATATTTCGTTCTTTTGGTCGTGGGTCGACCCATTAGTTGAATCGATGCTGGAGACCTTGCCCCCGATAGCTGCTGGGGGATCTCCGTACTGCAGTGACCTCGAGAAAATCATGCAGGGCGAAGTCGATAGCTTCAGCGTGCCGTTTGAAGAAGGACACTCCCCCATTCTCATGAACGCTTCGAAAGAAAACTGGGAGATATTGCGCCAAGCGGTCGATTGCTCGCCAATATCTTGGAAAACCCAGTTCCCTCTCCAGCTATGGGATGAAACCTATGGACTTACTTAGTGCAGATACCTAAAGCTCGCCAATGCTGTCGGTCGCCATGTAGGCATCGCCCAGCGACTCTCTCAAGAGTGAAAGCTGGTCGGGTATTTGGCCAACCCAAAACAACCTAGTGAGCGCCTACCGCGGCTTCGAATCCTAGAGACCTATCGACACGACGCATGCCTCGATTCCTCTTAAACAGGAATGCGGGACTCACCCAACGATCATCCGTACACAGATTGTACGTATATACTAGGCCACTGTATCTATGATTTAAGCACCAACATCACGCGTTTTGTTTGTGTCTGCGTCCTCACTATAGTCACAGATGACTGGTGCTCGCAAAGAGGAATGCACATGTACTATCAGCCCGTCCAGCTGGTTATCCTCTCATTAGTGGGACATTGGTGCGCTAATGCACATGTACTATCAGCCCGTCCAGCTGGTTATCCTCTCATTAGTGGGACATTGGTGCGCTAGTGACACGAGGCTCCCTCCACACACACACACACACATAACCGGCAACAGCACAAATGAAGAACCTTCAACTATACGCGCCTATTCCATCCTACCTCTTCGAAGTAGGTTCAAGGTCTGCCGACGAGCCTTGATTCAACCGGCCGCTACTGCCCAAATGTAGGCCACCTAGGCCACCTGCACGCTGTGAAAATCGCGAATAGATAACCACAAGCGATCAACAATCGACTAGCAGCAGGATCACATTGTTCCGATTAAGCCGAACACGCGGTTGATATTTGTTCATACGAATGGTTCGAACAAAAGGCATATTGGCTAGACGACAGCGCTACATAGTCGATTGTCAACCCTTGCGCGAAAACATATTTTTCGTTTTCAGTAGCATGATTCATGCTAAATAAAAACTTCTGGTCGACTAAGGACAGGCTTCTCAAAATGACTCATGCGTCTTTATACAGACATCACTGCTGAATCTGATGCAGTAGCAGCTCAACCGGCAGCAAGCTCGAGTCGTTCGTGAGCACAACGTCGAAGCGCTGCAGATACAGCTCTAGCTTCTCCTCGGCGCCGTCGTTCAGAAATCCAATGCGCACGATCTCGTCCTCCTGGAAGTCCAGGCCGTTCGCCATGTTTGCATCGCCCAGGGAGTCGCCAAGCAGCAGGATATTGTGTCGCTTCTCCAGCTGGCACTGCTTCCAGAAGTCCGTCTCCACCAGCGCACTCGCGTTTTTGTTCAAACTGTGAATGAGCTGCAGCAAAGTGAAACTTGTCAGCTATTAAGCCAATATAAATAATAATAAAAAAACACTCGCCAAGCCGGCCCTACCGTTCCGTCAAACCCGACCACCTTGTCGCTCTCGTCAAACCGCATCATGTTGGAGATCACGTGCACATTTTTGGGCGCCGTCTTGGCCTCCGTCTTCGCGTACTCCTTGTCCAGCACGGCGTGAATCACGTCGTACAGCCCCGCAGAGAAAATGAGCGTCGGCACGTTCCCACGCGCCAAGAGGTCGAAAATCTCCATGAACCCCTCGCGGAGCGCGATGTCGCTCTCACCCACCGCCTTCTTCACGGCGCTCTTGCTCACGCCGTGCTCGATCATGAGTTCGTGCGTCTTGGTCCACCACTCGATCATATACGGCAGCTTCTCCTCCATTGTCAGCGTGGCCGACTGCTCGATTGGGTAATATTTCTCAAAGATATCCCGCGCCACATCCTCCGCGTTTGGACCGAGCGCTTCACTCTCCATCAACAGGCGGTGCGTGCTCAACGCTTGGTCGTCTAATAGGCAGCAAAATACGATAAATCTCCATCAACAGGCGGTGCGTGCTCAACGCTTGGTCGTCTAATAGGCAGCAAAATACGATAAAACATGGATTTAGACCTAAAAACAAAATAACAAGTACTTAAGTAAATAACAATAATTATGTGTCACCCGTGGGTTTGTAGGCGGGCGTGAGCGTGTAGTCGAAGTCGGCGATGACCACGAGCTTGTCGAGGCGGTCGGTGGAGAATTTCTTCCACTTGCGGGCGAAGTCCACGGGGTCCCGCACGAACATCATGGGCCTGCCCTCCGGCCGGCGGTGCGCCTCAGCGCGCGCAACTTTTGCATCGTCGAGGGAAGAGGCGGCTGAGGCTGCGACAGCAAGCGCGAGGCCTGCGGAGCCGCAGGCGAAGAGCGGCGAGGATCGGGAGCAGAGGCGGCGGAGCAGCATCTTGATACCGCTGCTGGACGATCGCAATCTGTCACGATTGCGAAATGGCTCCACGTTATGTGGTCCACAATAACGGAAGCCGAGCTGTTCGTTCACCAATCAGATCGCAGCAACTGCATCACTTCAAGTTATACATGCTGTACCGACTTTTGTATTTTTTAAAATAATAATACTATTAAAATAGTATTAAAATACTGACTTAACGTCAATTGCGCTGACTTAACGTCAGTTGCGCCGGGCTCCAACTCACATTAGTCCTACCTGGCAGCGAATTGGTTTAGCGGCATCATCACACGTGCCATTATGGGGGCTACACTGTATATAGTACGCGTGGTTCAGGACTGCAGTCACTCTGGAATTAGTTGGGCAGACTTGCCCCCCCCCCCCCTAGCTGGACCGGCCTCAACCTCAACTGGCTGCGGTTAAACAGCCCCAATAATGCGTGACTATGTCGTCCTGCTCCTGATGGCACTGGCACTACTACTCGTCAGCAGCGACATGGCCTCAGGGTCTGCCGCCAAGCTCGAAATGCCCCAAAACTTGAATCAACCTGCCCAAATGGAGCCCTTCAGTGGACGAGCGCTGCGAACGGGTGAGATGGCCGACGAGGCCAGCGATCTAAGCGACGAAGAGAGGTCGTTCGCGGACATAACCAAGAAGTTAGGCACGGGTATGAAGGCGTGGGCTCAGAACAAGAAGCTGGCGGCCTTCGTCAAGTACGAGTCGATGTTCACGGACACGGCCAGGACAATGGACAAGTTTTTCAAAAGGAACATTTCTCCTGATGACGTGTTCAAGTACCTGAAGCTTTACAAGAAGAGCCGACGATGGGTCGGGCGCGAGGACTGGTCACCCGAGCTAAGGCTGTGGAGAGAGTACCACAATGCATGGACGAAGAAATACCCGACCTGGAGCAGCAAAGTGAACTTGGATTGGCTCAGTGACCCCAAACGCTTCTTTTCGGGATTGGACTAATGTGCTGCTCACTGCTACCGCCACGCTTACGGACCACTTGTCGGAACAGCACGCGCCGATGGTATCTAGCTCTTAAGGGTTTCGCTAAAATAACGACTTCGTTAACACCAAGACTCAGTCCAGCACTTGTACTTCTTCAGCAACACACAAAAACCATCTCAAATATTTTGCATTTGATTTTTTTTCTGGTGTCTATGAGTTTGGTGGTGGTGATGGTGCTATTCGCTGCGGTGACCGGGTGTCGTCCGATTTCGAGGCTGCTGTAGGATGAGCAAAGGGGGCCGTTGGACCCGAAGAAGTTGCTGTGGCGGGGGATTGATGAGGGCTGTGTTTATGAACGGAATGTGGTGGAGGTGAAGGACCTTGAGGGCGTCGTCGGATAACCACGCCACCATTAGCTGAAGTGATCGAGTTGCGTGCAGGCATCTCCACCACTGGAGCCATGTAAGCGGGTGCGGGGTCGTGGATATGATGGAAGGATGGAGGAACCTCCGACGAATGCCGACGCGTAGCTGACTGCGGAGTGGACGGTGGCAGCTCTCGTCGTGGTGGATGCACTGGCTGCGCTAGAGGGCGAAGAGCTACCATGCCGTTGCTGACAGTCACGCGGGTGTTGCCTTGCGGCTTCCTCGCTGTGAGGATACCCGAGTGTCGAGGGTCACGCGGTGGGTTGGGAGCCACCGGTAGAAATCCTGCAGCGGGGGACATTGCAGTCCCGTTGTTGATCATCACGAGATTTCGTCCGCCTCGAACAGAGCTCGGCCGCTGCGTCACCACAGACCCATCGCCATGATGGCCGTTGTGTCGCGGAGACGCCACATTCGACGGTGTGACCGCCCTCCGAGCGTATGGGCTCTCTCCATGCTGCTGCGGGTGCTGCGAGTGATGATGATGCGGGTTCGACTTCCGTCGGGGGCTTTCGTGAATGGCTCGTGAGCCAGAGTTTTGCCTGTGAGGTGGTTCAGACACCTCGATACTCTTCCCAGATCTAGCGGTAGAACCCGACCCAGTGGTGCGGACGTCGCTAACGTGACCTCCAGACCTCACCACGGATTCCTGGCGCCTACCTTCGCTGTTTGTGTTGCTTTCACGCCGAACTGGGCGGTCGATCAAGGAGTTGGGGCTGTTACCTGCCGCGGGTATTGGTACAACACGATTTCTCATAATGCGCTGGAGCTTCCCATCCAGAAGGTAGTAGGACGCCGTGAACCGGTTGTACGCCTTCTTGGCCAGCGCCGACTGCACGTCCTCCCTAGGAAGACCCAACGATTCCAGCTGATTCAAAACAAGTTCATGCCGAGCCTTAATTTCCTCAGATTTTACACCTTCGCCCACGTCACAGCCGGACAGCTCGGGGGTCTGCACGCCAGCGAGCCACGGGTGCTGGCGGATCTTGTCTACCGTGTAGCGCTTCTCCGGGTCGGTCTCAAGGATGCGCCGGATCAAGTCCTGCGCGTTCGCCGACAGGAACGTCGGCATCTTGTAGTTGGCACTTAGAATCTTCTTGTATAGTAAGTTCGTGTTGCTGTCCTCGAACGGGAGGAATCCACAGACCATAGCGAAGAGGACGACGCCCAAGCTCCACATGTCGGCGACAGGACCGTGATACATTCGTCCCTGGATCATCTCCGGAGCCGCGTAACACGGCGAACCACACGCAGTTCGTAGCAATCGCCCACCATCGTGAATATTACTAAGCCCAAAGTCCACAATCTTCACCAAGAGATTCGAAGGAGGAGATGCAGACTGTTGTTGCGGTTGTCGGTTGTTTTGACTATGGTTGTGATTGCGGTTCGACTGGAGCAACAAGTTCTCGGGTTTCAGGTCTCGGTGGGTGATCTCGTTCGAGTGCAAGTAGGCGAGGCCGTCCACGATCTGTCGGAAGAGGAAGGCGGCTTCAGGCTCACGGATGCGGTGGTGCGCCACGATGTACTCGAACATTTCGCCTCCGTCCACGTGCTCCATGATGAGGAAGATGCGGTCCGGTGAGTCGATCACTTCGTACAGTTGAATCACGTTCTGGTGGCGGTTGCGCTTGAGGATTTTGATCTCTCGAGCCACGCGCTCCACGTCCGCCGCCTGGACGATGCGCTTCTTCTCCAAGATCTTCACCGCCACCTTCTCGCCCGTGAGCAGATGCAGTCCGAGCTTCACCTTGCCGAACGTCCCTTTCCCTATCGTCTCACCCAGCACGTACTCGCCGATAACATCACCATTACCGTCTCCACTACTTGTGGCCTTTGCTGTTGTTGCCGTTGTCGATGAGGTCGATGACGACGGTACTGCTGGTGGGTCTGTGACTCGCTCCGGGGCCCGTTGCTGCTGCTGCTTTTCGTTGTCTTGAGGGGGTTTCGACGTGGCAGGGACGCCTTCAAACTGCTGCTTGTGCCTGGGCGAGCTCTTGTCGGGGATGCTCGTCTTGCGTACGGGCGACTCGGACGCCGGTGGGATGGAGGGGTTCATGACCGCGGCAGTTCCTTTCGTGTTGTGCGCTGTCATCATCCACTCGGTCGCGTCGTGTGGGAAGTCGGCAAGTGCGGAGTACGGGGCAGCGACCTTAGTCGGCGTTCATGGGCCGAAGACAGCGATACGCGTCTGCAAACTGAGCCCGCGCCAGCAAGCGAAAGGATCACTGCTCTACGTACGTACGCAAGACTGCAGCAAAGCACACAACGCCACAATCCTGCAGAGATAGACAAGCAGCACGGCGACAGCAGCCAAAATTGGCACCCCAACCACCACCATATTCACGCATGAGCTCTCTCTCTCTCTCTCTCTCTCTCTCTCTCTCTCTCTCTCTCATGCTCTTCTCCCTATTAATACGATGGATGGATCACCCTCTACTGCTTCTTGTCCGCCGTCATCTGCTCAATGAGCATCTGCACGGGCATGAGGCTCGCGTCGTTGGTGAACACCACGTCGTAGAGCTCGAGGTACTCGTCTAACGCCTCGTCCACGTGCACATTGAGGAAGCCGACGCGGATGATCTCGTCGGCGTCCAGGCCGTCGGCCATGCGCACGTCGCCCCGCGAGTCTCCTAGCAGCAGCACGTTGCGTCGCTTGTCGAGCTCGCGGTCCTTCCAGAAGGGCGAGTCCAGCAGCGCGTGCGCCGTCTTGGTGAGCGGGTGGATCACTTGGCCGAGCAGCAGCACGTTGCGTCGCTTGTCGAGCTCGCGGCCCTTCCAGAAGGGCGAGTCCAGCAGCGCGTGCGCCGTCTTGGTGAGCGGGTGGATCACTTGGCCGTCGAAGCCCTTGATGCGGCCCCGGGCGTCGAATCGCATCATGTTGGACACGACGTGCACGTTGTCGGGCGTGAAGAGCTGCGCGTCGGGGATGTCGTCGGCTGCGATTGGCCCCTCAACGCGCTTCTGCTCCGCGGCGAACTCCTTCTCGAGCGCCGCGTGGATGACGTCGTAGAGGCCCGCGGAGAAGACGAGCGTGGGCACCTGCTGGTCGTGCAGCAGCTTGAAGAGCGCATGGAAGCCCGGGCGGAAGCCCAGTGAGCCCTGCGCCACCGCCTGCTTCACCTGGTTCTTGGTGAGCTTGGACTCGACCAGCAGCGAGTGCGTGCTCTCCCACCACTGCGCCATGAAGGGGAACTTCTCGTCCGCCGACAACGTGGACGAGATCTCCACGGGGTAGTAGCGCGCGAAGAGCTCCTGGTGTGCGGCCGCCACCTCCGGAGACAGCACGCTGCTGGTCATGAGCAGGCCGTGGCTGCTGCTCTCCTGCTCCAGCGGCTCCGTCGGGTCGCTGCGCTGCTTGTAGTACGGCGTCAAGGTGCGGTCGAAGTCGGCGATCACCAGCAACTGGTCCGCTCCGTCGCGCGTGAACTTGTTCATCTTGCGCGCGAACGTGTCTGCGTCAGCATGAGGTTGCAATGGTTAGAGAGGGCTGTACTTCCTAGTAATGAGAGGTATTGAGACTGTACCGGGGTCTCCGATGATCATTCGAGGGGCGCGCCGTTGGTGTCCGTCATTGTAGGACAGCGCGACGATGGAGGGGGCGGAGGCCGAGGCGGAATCGGCGCTGCTAGACAGGAAGACGGAGGCTCCTGCGGCAGCGCAAAGGGCGGGGGGCACGAGTTGTCGCCAAGCCATGGTCGAAACGGAAGTGACCAAGCAAGTGGCAAAGTGCGTCGTCACTCACTCGGGGACATTGATACGTGAGTGCTGGAGGATCGCAATCAGTTTTTTGGCTTTTCGGTGATCGAAGTGTCTCAGAGTTTGTAGGGGGGTAGTTGAAGTGATAAGGTGGGTTACAGGTACCATATACCGGTATGCAGGCAGGCAGCTACAGGTTGATCTCCTCTATCTCTTCGCCTTTGCGCGTTGCGTCCTTCTGCCGGCTCGCCAGGATTGCCGCGGAGAGGCTGCGCTTCGAGCCGCCCGACGACTTCCGCTTGGCGCCCACGGCTGGGGACGGCGTGCGTGACGGCCGAGAGGTGGCGGGGCGTGACGATGGACGCGAGCCTGCACCCTCTTCGTCGCTGTCGACGCGCAGGCAGGCCGTATCACTCACGAGCTGCTGGCAGAGCTTCTCGATGGACCCCAGCGTCCTCTCCAGGTCGCGCATCCGCTGGGTCTTGAGCCGATTGCTCTCCGCCAGAGCCTCCAGTCGAGCTGCGACGTCTTCGTCCACCGTGTGCCGCAGATTCTCGATCTGCGACTGCTGCAGCTCCACGCGCCGGCTCACGCGCAGTCGGTCTTCAGCTTCCAGCAGCTCGCTCGCTACTTGCCGCTTGACGTGGCGTGTCAGCTTCCGGGAAGTCTTCAGCTTCCAGCAGCTCGCTCGCTACTTGCCGCTTGACGTGGCGTGTCAGCTTCCGGGACGCTGTTTCGCCTGGCAGTGGCCACTGGCTACCAGTTCTGGGTGGCAGCATGATGAGAGGGTCGACCTTGGTGAGGTTGACTCCGTTGTTTCCGTTGCGAATCTCGGACACGACGCGCTTGATATCGGCTAGGAGGAGCCTACACGCGGTGGTCAAGCCTTTCGAGAACGGGTAGTTCCGTAGCTGCTCCATCTCGCGTCGCGCAGCTTGAAGTGTTCGCTCCTCGCTCGGAGAGATGTCTGCGTTGGCGTCGACCACGTCTCCAGATTCATCCAAGCCCATGACGTGGTTGTGCGCGGCAGTCGCTAGCTCTTCGTCTTCTTCTTCCTGCTCCGTGATCGTCTGCATGTACGCGTCGTTGAGGATGGCGAGGAAGACGTTCACCAAGATGAGAAGCAGCAGCAGATAGTACAAAATGTAGAAGACAGGTCCAGCAACGCGATGGGAGTCCGCCATGCCAGCGTAGTCCAGCTCCCCCGCTACAGCTTGTAACAGCGTCACAATTGCTAGTCCAAGCGAGCTGAAGCCACGCACGTCCAGTCCAAATAGCAGCAGTCCGATCTGGGCGAACGCGCAAATGCACACCAAGAAGCACACGAAAAACCACGCCAGATCGCG
>JAIKVH010001022.1:0-11000 GCA_024679275.1 Phytophthora niederhauseri
GGTGTGTCTCATGGGACATGCGAGATACGGTGATTTGCAGGATACATAATGTGATGCGTATGAATTAAGGTTTGTATGGACAATGATGATTACGCTGCGTACTGTTTATGATTTGTTTTAATAGATGGTTGATTACTAGCTTGAACTTGTGCAAAAGGGCACAGGAAGCGCCCTTTAAGAGGGGTACACTCTACCGTCTTTTGTGAAACTATCTAAAGGGCGCTTTCTGTATCCTTTTACCGCGAAAGGGTTAATATTTTAGGAAAATTAGGACAGTTTAGTTCGGTTTTAGGAAGTTTTAACCAGCACCTCCTTGACTGCCACTGAAATGTGTCCCAGGCAGAATCCTATATTTCTTAGATTGCACTATTGTGCGCGGAAACGTACCGGTGGTGATACAACAAGAAAAAAACCGTGCATATGTAGCGCTGCCAGGTTACTGCTCAGCTGAACTTGCTGGGTAACCTGATGAAACTAGCAATTTGGCTCAAGTTTGATACTTCGAAGTAAGTAAAACCTGAGTAATAGCAGATCTCGATTGCGAGTAGGAGGTGTTTGTCCTTCGCTTTGACGCTGTCGGCCCGGGCTTCCTCTCGCACAGGAATCCGGGCGTACAGCGACTACGTAGGAGCATTGAAACTTCTAGAAGCAAGTCAGCCCAGTAAATACATGTACATCATTAACACCGATGCATCTAATTGTCCGAGACACCATTACTCCGATGTCCTCCCACGCTTTCAGTTTGGCGATCTGAATGACATTGGAGACCACCTTGTGCTAACTTATATGAACTCTTCGAACCTGCCCGCTACGATTGAGTCGACAATGACTCCTAGCCCGGCAAAGGCAGCAACACGACGAAAAATAGAGCCCCGATCTCTAATCCGTATTGTACGTCGAGAGCAGCGTACGTTTCGCCTCGATCTTGATGAAGAGTCTCTGGATGCCCCGCGGGGGCGCCACCTCGCCTCGCTGCTTCCCAGTTAGGAACCGTCGGCTTCGGGCTCAAGACGCGACTCGGCCATGTCGACCCCGCGCATGCAATGGGTCAGCCAGCGCATCGTGGAGACGTTCGAGCCGAACGTGACGCAGGCGGAAGTGACCGAGTTCCTAGCGTCCCCGGGCACGCGCAAGCTCTTCGACGAGCTGCTGAGCGGCAAAGACGCGTGCAAAGTGTTCGTGCACTTCCAGGGCGGGGCGAGCGCAGCAGCTGCGGGCGAGAACGGGGTGACGCCGGCAGTCGCCACCGCCCCCAATGGAGACGCAGTAGCAGCGGCTTCTGCTAACAACAATAGTAACCTCTGTGTGTCGCTGGGCAACTCGATCCCGATCCGCGCCAAGTGCTGCTTCTTCCTGAGGACCACAGCGACCAATGGAGACGCAGTAGCAGCGGCTTCTGCTAACAACAATAGTAACCTCTCTGTGTCGCTGGGCAACTCGATCCCGATCCGCGCCAAGTGCTGCTTCTTCCTGAGGACCACAGCGGACGGGAAGCCCGTGGACGTGCAGAAGGCCAGCGACAACGCCATTTGCTTCGGCGAGCTCGCCCCCAACATCCTCCGAGACCTCGAGACGACCATCAGCTCCCTCTTCTCGCCGCTGCTCAAGGCCAAGGACGAGTGGGGCAAGGCCGACGCCGACCTCAAGAACGAATTCATGACGGAGTCCGAGAAATTCGCCAACGACCTCAAGGAGGCGCTCAACAGTATGGACAGCGGGCTGGAGCTGAGGAGACCCGACCGCAGCATTCTCGCCGAGACAGTGAACAACGCAGCGGGCCACGGCGGCGTCAATGGGGCGAGGGTGTTGCAGGTTTCCGACTCGCCCAAGCTCATCGCGCACTACGAGGAAGTGCTCAAGGAGTGGTGCGACGTCATCTCGACGTACCTCGAGACCAACACGACGAACGACGGCAAGGGAGGCAACAACGACCAGAGCATTGACGACGATGGACCCATGGGGGAGCTCGAGTACTGGAGGCGACGCATGCAGCGCCTGACGAGCATCACGGAGCAGCTCAAGATGAACGAGTACAAGGACGTCTTCGCGGTGCTCAGCAGAACGACCAAGAGCGTCAGCGACGACACCAAGCAGCGCATCCAGACGCTGCTGCGACGCTGGAAGCAGATCGACATCGGCATCACGGAGGCCGCGAACGAGGCCAAGGACAACGTCAAGTACCTCTTCACGCTCGAGAAGTTCATCATCCCGCTCTACAACGGCACGCCCAGCTCCATCATCGACACGCTGCCGGCTCTGATGAACTCGATCAAGATGATCCACTCCATCGCGAGGTACTACAACACGACGGAGCGCATGGCGAACTTGTTCACCAAGATCACCAACCAGATGATCACCAACTGCAAGCACTGCGTCACTGGAGGCGAGACGTACGAGGTCATGTGGGACAAAGACCCCGAGGAGCTCGTGCGCCACCTGGACTCGTGTCTGAAGCTCAACGAGGCGTACCAGCAGCAGTATCGCGTCACCAAGGACAAGCTCTTTGCGACGCCCAAGGGCAAGCAGTTCGAGTTCAACGAGATGAAAATCTTCGGCAAGTTCGACCTCTTCTGCCGACGCGTCATGAAGCTGATCGACATGTTCACGACGATCCACCAGTTCTCGTCCCTGGGCCAGCACCGCCTCGAAGGCATGGAGGACCTCATCGCGAAATTCAACTCGATTATTCGCGAATTCCAGTACCGGAACCACGACCTGCTCGACTACAAGAACAACCGCTTCGATCGTGACTACGTCGAGTTCAACGTCCGCATCTCCGACCTCGAAGGCTTGCTTCAAAAGTTTATCAACGACTCCTTCGAGAACATCACCTCCATCGAGCACTCGCTGAATCTGCTGCGCAAGTTTCAGACGATCTTGCAGCGTGAGAACCTCAAGTCGGACTTGGACTCCAAGTTCAACGTTATCTTCCAGAACTACGGGCTGGAGCTGGAGCACGTTCTACAGCAGTACGAGAAGTACAAGCAGAACCCTCCGTACCCACGCAATCTGCCGCCGGTAGCGGGTAATATCACGTGGTCGAGACACCTGCTGAAGCGCATCGAGGAGCCCATGAAGAAGTTCGAGTCCAACCAAAACGTACTGGCGAGCAAAGACGCCAAGCGCATTATCCGCATGTACAACAAAGTGGCGAGAACGCTGGTCGCTTTCGAGTACATCTGGTACCAGGCGTGGGTGCAGTACATCGACACGGCCAAGGCGGGGCTGCAGGCCACGCTGATCATCCGCCACCCTGAAGACAACAAGCTCTACGTGAACTTTGACCCTGAAATCCTGCAGCTTTTACGCGAGGCCAAGTGCCTGGATCGCATGGGCATCGAGATCCCAGAAGCGGCCAAGATTGTGCTGCTCCAGGAGGACAAATTCAAGAACTACTACAACGAGCTCCAGTACGCGCTGGCGGAGTACGACCGCATCGTGACAAAGGTGATCCCAGTGACGGCCATGCTCCTGCGGCCGCACTTCAACGACATGGAGTTCAAGCTGCGCCCGGGAATGATCACGTTAACCTGGACGAGCATGAACATCGAGGCGTATCGCAACCACATCCACTCGGGCTTGCAGCACCTCGAGGAGCTGGTGACGAACATCAACGACATCATCGAGAACCGCATCGAGAAGAACATGCGCATCGTCTCCAAGACCATGCTAGTGGATCTGCCGGTGGACCAGTCCTTCTCTCTCGATGAGTTCGTGACGATGCAAGGCTCGAACATCAAGCGAGCAGGCGCACTGCTGCAGGGCAAGAACGTCGAGATCGAGAACGCAGTGGAGGATTTACTCAAGATCATCATGCAGTACCCGCTGGACTCGCACATCGAGGGCGTCTCCAACGACGAGGCCATGAAGCTCAAGAAGCACTACAACCACTTCATGTACCAGGCGCTGCTGCACTGCACCAAGAACTCGCTCAACACCATCAAGAAGCGCGTGGCCTCCCGCATGACGTCCACGATCTTCACTATCGAGCGTCCGTTCTTCGAGGTCGACGTGCAGCTCAGCGTCCCGAACGTCCAGCTGCACCCGTCGCTGGATGAGATCCAGCTAGCTATTAACAAGGCTGCGCAGACGATTCTCAGCTGCTCGAAGGAGTTGCTGGACTGGGGACAGAGCGATTTGTCCTCCGCCGTGAACAGCTCCAGTTCCAATGGCACAGACAGCAACGGGAACAGTGCGCACCCCAACGCAGGCAAGATCACGTTCTTCGATCGGATCACCAAGGACATTGAGATCGTGCGTGTCGTGCTTCTGCTCACGGGTAGCGTCCAGGGACTGCGCAACAACGTGACCGAGTACTTGTGCTCTTTCAAGAAGTACGAGTGGCTGTGGATGGAGCAGAAGGACGTCTCCTACGAGAATTTCCTCAAGAAGAACCCGGAGCTGCAGGACTTTGAGAAGAAACTCAAGTCATTTGTCGAGATCGACGAAGAGATCTCGAGCCTCACCCCCATCCACAACATCGGCGCGCTCTCTTTGAACACGCGCAACATCAAGCTGCAGCTCAAGCATGAAAACTCGCAGTGGAAGTTGAAATTCTCCGACAACCTGCACAACCAGGCACGGAGGAAGATGGAGTCGCTGACAGAATATTTCCGGTCGACTATGGGCAAGCTCAATCGTAAAGTGGTGGACTTGGACTCCTTGCGCTTCGTGATGAATCTACTGAAAGAAGTTCGCGCTCGAGAGAGCGGCATCAATATAGAGATCAATCCCGTGCTGGACATGTACGAGATGCTGGAGTACTATCTGCCTGACGGGTTTATGGAGAAGGAGGAAATGGACCAAAAGTCCGTTCTGCGGAGCAATTGGCGCAAGCTCATCCACCACGCCGAGACTCGCACCGACGAGCTCAGCAAGACTCAGGCGGGGTTCAAGCGCGGTCTCCTTCGTGACATCAAGGAGCTGATCGTGGATGTGAAGCACTTCCGCGAGGATTATCTCGCCAATGGGCCCATGGTCATCGGGATTCCCCCCGTGGAAGCTGTGGAGAGGCTCAACCGCTACAAAGAGGAGTACAAGATCCGCGAGCGCAAGCACGAGCTGTACTTGTCCGGCGAAGAGCTCTTTGCGCTCCCGAAGACGACGTACCCGGAGCTGGAGATGACGAAGAAGGAGCTCCAACTCCAGGACAAGTTGTTTGGGCTGTACACCGACGTGCTGAGCACGATAGAAGAGTGGAAGCAGATCCCGTGGCTCTCTGTGGCTGAGCGAGTGCAGTCGATGACTGAAAAGGTGGACGCGTTCTCTCTTCGCTGCAAGAAGATGCCCGGGAAACTCCGCGAGTGGGAGGCGTACACGGATCTGAAGAAGATGATCGACGACTTCACCGACGTCTTGCCTCTGCTGCAGGAACTGAGCAAGGAATCGATCAAGCCTCGACACTGGGAGGCTGTCATGGCAATCACCAAGACGCAGCTGGACGTCACGGCGCCAGACTTCAAGCTGCAGGCTCTCATGGACGCCAACATTGTGGAGTACAAGTCCGAGATCGAAGAGGTGACTGACGGCGCCGACAAGCAGCTCAAGATCGAGATCCAACTCGCAGAGATTTCGGCTCGGTGGGAGACCGAGGAGTTCCAGTTCCAGGACTGGAAGAGCCGCAACGTGCCCATCTTGAAGGCTGTTGTGCCGGTTGTCGAGGAGCTAGAGGAGACGCAGATGAACCTGCAAACGATGCTGTCGATGCGTCATGTGATCCCGTTCAAGGACGTGGCTCAAGGCAAATTGGAGCAGTTGTCCGATACTTCCGAGACGCTGGAGCGATGGATTAAGGTCCAAATGTTGTGGTGCTCGCTTGAATCCGTGTTCACAGGCGGTGACATCGCCAAGCAAATGCCCGTAGAAGCCAAGAAATTCCAGAAAGTTGACAAGGATTGGGCCAAGATCATGGCGAAATCGGAGGAGATCAAGAACGTGGTGGCCTGTTGTTCCAGTGAACTGCTCAAGTCGTGTCTGCCGACCATGTATTCCGAGCTGGAGAAGTGCCAGAAGAGTCTGGAGGGCTACCTCGAGCAGAAGCGAAACAAATTCCCGCGGTTCTACTTTGTGTCGAACCCTGGTCTGCTCATGATCTTGTCGCAAGGCAGTGACCCATTGAGTATGAACGAACACTACGAGAAAGTGTTCGACTCCATTGAGAGGGTTTACCACGACAAGAAGGACAAGACGTTGATCCACACGATGGTCTCTGGCGTGGAGGAAGTGCGGTTCTCGCAGATCGTCAAGGCGCAGGGCAACATTGAGGACTGGCTGGCCACGTTGCTGCGTGGGATGCAGACGTGTCAAACCCTGGTCTGCTCATGATCTTGTCGCAAGGCAGTGACCCATTGAGTATGAACGAGCACTACGAGAAAGTGTTCGACTCCATTGAGAGGGTTTACCACGACAAGAAGGACAAGACGCTGATCCACACGATGGTCTCTGGCGTGGAGGAAGTGCGGTTCTCTCAGATCGTCAAGGCGCAGGGCAACATTGAGGACTGGCTGGCCACGTTGCTGCGTGGGATGCAGATCACTATGAAGGACATTTGTCGACAGAGCGCCATGGACATTGGCGTCGTGGGCAACGACTTGAAGCGACTGCGCGAGTTTGTGGACCGGTATGTGGCGCAGTTCGCTCTATTGGGAATCCAGATGATGTGGACGACGGACATCCAGACCGCTCTTGAGCAGTGTCGAGCCAAGAAGAACATCATGAAGGACACGAGCACCAAGCAGGCGATGGTGCTTACAGAACTGTCGAACTGGTGTCTGGGGGATCTCGGCTCCAAGGAGAACCGCATTAAAATCGAGACGCTCGTGACGATCCACGTGCATCAGCGTGACGTGATGACAGACACGAGCACCAAGCAGGCGATGGTGCTTACAGAGCTGTCGAACTGGTGTCTGGGGGATCTCGGCTCCAAGGAGAACCGCATCAAAATTGAGACGCTCGTGACGATCCACGTGCACCAGCGCGACGTGATGACGGACCTCGCTACCCTTTACAAGCAGAAGAGGATCTCGGACCCGAACGACTTCGAATGGCTGAAGCAGGCCCGGTTCTACTGGAGACCTGGCAACTCGGACGAGTTCAACGCCGATGGAGCGTGTGTCATCTCGATCACTGACGTCGACTTCAACTACCAGTTCGAGTACCTCGGCTCAAAGGAGCGATTGGTGGTGACCCCGCTTACTGATCGATGTTACATCACGCTAGCTCAAGCTCTGAAAGGAGCGATTGGTGGTGACCCCGCTTACTGATCGATGTTACATCACGCTAGCTCAAGCTCTGGGAATGTACTTTGGAGGAGCTCCAGCCGGCCCCGCAGGAACGGGCAAGACGGAGACGGTGAAGGATCTGGGCCGTACTCTGGGCATCTACGTCGTGGTGACCAACTGTACGGACCAGCAGAAGTACACGGATTGCGCCAAGATCTTCAAGGGGCTGTGCCAGGGCGGACTCTGGGGGTGTTTCGATGAGTTTAACCGCATTCAGCTCCCCGTGCTGTCCGTGGTGGCGCAGCAGGTGCTCGCTATCCAGAACGCCAAGAAGACGGGAACCAAGTACTTCCAGTTCCCTGGAGACCCTCAGAATATTTTACTTACGCAAGTTTGCGGGTATTTCATTACCATGAATCCTGGTTACGCTGGCCGTCAGGAGCTGCCTGAGAACCTCAAGGCCTTGTTCCGAGGCGTGGCCATGATGGTGCCCGACTTCGAGATCATCATGAAGGTCAAGCTGTGTTCCGTCGGCTATTCCGAGTACCAAGACCTCGCCAAGAAGTTCTTCATCCTGTACAACACGTGTAAGGAGCAACTGTCGGCGCAGAAGCACTACGACTGGGGTCTGCGTAACATTCTCGCCGTGCTGCGAAGCGCTGGTAAGATCAAGCGCGACAACCGAAACGATTTGGAGTCCAAGCTGCTGTACCAGACCCTGCGCGATATGAACCTGTCCAAGCTGGTGGCCCAAGACGTGCCGCTGTTCCTGTCGTTGCTCGCCGATCTGTTCCCGACAGTCCAATTCCCTCCCAAGGGGTCATATCCCGAACTTACTGTGGCGCTGCAAGCTGAAATCGAGAAGCAGGGCATTGTGGACCACCCGGGCTGGTTCAACAAGGTCATCCAACTGTACGAGACGCAGCTCGTGCGCCACGGTATCATGCTCGTGGGCCCTACAGGCGGCGGCAAGACCAAGATCTTCGACGTGTTGATGCAGGCTCTCACACTGACTACCAACATCGTTCACAAGCAGTCCAAATTGAATCCGAAAGCCATCCGAGCCGCTGAAATGTACGGTGAAGTGGACCCCATGTCTGGCGAGTGGACAACCAAGTCCAAATTGAATCCGAAAGCCATCCGAGCCGCTGAAATGTACGGTGAAGTGGATCCCATGTCTGGCGAGTGGACAACCGGCGTGTTTGCAGCCATGTGGGCGAAATACAACAACAAGGCCAACAAGTTCATCATGTGGATGACGTGTGACGGCCCTGTCGACGCTATTTGGATTGAGGATCTGAACACTGTGCTGGACGATAACAAGATTCTAACGCTTGCTAATGGTGATCGCATGCCTATGACGGACAATGTGAAGCTCATGTTCGAGGTCGAGACGCTGGTGAACGCTAGTCCCGCTACCGTGTCACGGGCTGGTATTGTCTTCATCAGCGACACAGATCTCGACTGGGCCCCCGTTGTCGAAGCGTGGATTCGGAAGCGTCCACCGACCCACCAGCAGGTTCTTCGGGACCTGTTCATGAAGTATATGGGCGAGAACAACCCGCTCAACCCCGGCCACTGCTTCGACTACTTGAACCGCAACACGGAAGGAGTTATGACGGTATCTCGCGTTGGCCAGGCGTCTCGACTGTACAACTTGATGACGGGGTTGCTGCTTGGAGATCACGGCACGACGTTGTCCGAAGATCCGGCCAAACTAGCCATCCAGCTCGAGAAGCTGTACCTGTACTGCCTGTGCTGGTCGCTCGGCTCGCTCTTGGAGCAGGAAGACCGAGTGAAATTTGACGAGTGGATCCGACAGTACGACGACAACGCGCTGCTCCCCAAGTGTGAGTCTGGGCAAACCGTGTACGAGTACTTCGTTGACCCGCAGACCTGGGACTGGAAGCTGTGGAGACCGGCCAAGTGGGAATACCCCAAAGGCGCCAAGCAGCTCGATTTCTCCAACTTGCTGGTGCCTACGATGGACTCCGTGCGAACTCTGTACCTCATTGAGAACCTGCACAAGCAACGCAAGCCTGTGCTGATGGTGGGCGGACCTGGTACTGCTAAAACTTCCTCTGCGTTGATGTTTTTCAACGATCTGAGTCCAGATATTATGATGATCAAGCGCGTCAACTTCTCGAGTGCTACGACGCCCTTCATGTTCCAGAACGCCGTCGAGAGTGAGCTGGATAAGCGCGGCGGCAAGAGTTTCGGCCCTCCTGGAGGGAAAAAGATGACGGTCTTCCTAGATGATCTCAGTATGCCGCTCGTGAACGCCTGGGGTGACCAACCGACGCTCGAAATTGTACGCATGATCATCGAGTTGAGCGGATTCTGCTTCCTGTCGAAGGACCGACGCGGTGACTTCAAAGTGTGCGAGGATCTGCAGTACGTGGGGGCTATGGGCCACCCGGGAGGAGGTCGAAATGACATTCCGAACCGGCTGAAGCGCCAATTCTACCTGTTCAACTTGATCCTGCCTTCGCTAACGTCGATCGATGACATCTACGGTCAAATGCTCGCTGGTCGATTCGACCCGGAGACGTACAGCAAAGACACACTTTCTGTTGTGAACAAACTGACGCGTGCTACCATTGACTTGTGGAACTTCATGAAGGCCAAGCTGCTCCCCACGCCGGCGAAATTCCACTACATCTTCAATATGCGCGAGCTGAGTCGTGTCTTCCAGGGGATTCTACTCACCCCGCCTGAAACATTCACGAGCGGCGGAGGCATTCGTGTAACACAGGGGAAACTCGCCAAGATGGACCCTGGTCAGGTCGTTCTGCTCACTTGGAAGCATGAGTGTGCGCGCGTGTTCTGCGATAAGCTGACGAACCACAAGGACAAGGACATCTTCAACGCCTACATGCGCGAGCTCATCAAGAGCCACTACGGAGACAGCCTGGAGGAGTTCTGCCGCCAGCAGTACAGCATGGTCAACTTCCTCCGCGACCCGGAAGAGGACGAGGAAGGCGGCATTGCCGACGCTGCGCTCAAGATCTACGAGCCTGGCGGCACCGTCGCAGACGTGCGCTCCCGCGTGCTCGAGTTCCTGGACAAGTACAATACCGACTTCCCTCAGCGCCAGATGCGGCTCGATGCGCTCCCGCGTCCTCGAGTTCCTGGACAAGTACAATACCGACTTCCCTCAGCGCCAGATGCGGCTCGTGCTCTTCGACGACGCTCTGGACCATTTACTGCGCATTTCCCGGCTTCTGGAGATGCCTCGAGGTTCGGCGTTGCTCGTGGGCGTCGGTGGGTCCGGAAAGCAGTCGCTGACTCGGTTGGCCGCGTACATGGCGGGCTCTACCATCTTCCAGATCGTCCTGACCAAGACGTACAACACCAACTCGTTCATGGAAGACATTCGCACACTGTACAAATCTGCGGGCCATCTTCGCAAGTCCACGACTTTCCTGTTCACGGACGCGGAGATCAAAAACGAGATTTTCCTGGAGCTTATCAACTCGATCCTCATGACGGGCGAAGTGGCCGGTCTGTTCGCCAAGGACGAGATGATGGCCATGACTGCGGATCTGCGCAACTCGTTCGTCAAGGAGCGCCCCGGACAGGCGGAAAGCCAGACGAACCTCAAGCAGTACTTCACGGACTGTGTGCGTGACAACCTCCACGTCGTGCTGTGTATGTCGCCGCTGAACGCCAAGTTTGCCGAGCGCGCGCGAAAGTTCCCGGGCTTGATCAGTGGCCCGACGATCGATTGGTTCTTGCCGTGGCCTGAAGACGCGCTGATCGCCGTGTCCAAGGGCTTCA
>JAIKVH010001023.1:0-10998 GCA_024679275.1 Phytophthora niederhauseri
TTGAGAGCTGTCGTTCTCGACTTCTTGCTGTTAGCTGGAGCAAGAGAAGCGATCGACATCGCTGTTGCGCTGTTGGCGCTTCTCTACTAATGAAACCACAAATACAGCTGTCTTGGTTGGAAACTTCACGATATTTTTAGAATATGCGTTTATATGAGCATTTGTATGGCATAACAAATATTCTGTAAAAATTCCAACCAAATATGGTCGGATCGGTTGGAATGCTGCACAATTTCTGTTAGACCAATCATTGGATAAAAATATCGTAATTCGGCACTTTCATTGGTGGAATTCACAAGTAGAGGGTGTCATGGACAAGCCTCGGTTAGAATAGATTGGGTATTATACCATACCAATAGGATTAATTGCATTCCAGCCGGAGGAATTGCATTCCAAATGGATTAATTGCATTTCGTTCAGATTAATTGCATTCCATACACAATCAATTGTAGAAACATAAAATATCTAAGCTTGACATTCCGATTTTCCGTAACGGCCGAACTACCCACTAGAATGTGCACTCTGCTAGCCGTTAAATATTTTCTGTCTTACCGACCCTATAGTTAGAAATTCATCAGAATCAATTTGTATTAGATTACAGGATTGCAATTGTACATACTATTTGCATCAGCGTTCAGAAAGCGGATCGAGTTATCGAGGACATTGATCAATTCGATCGATCCAGAACCTAGCCGTGAATCGGGATCGAGGGGAGAAATTAATGCAGTCTAAAAAAAGGCCCGAAACCCGAAAAAACGTCCGACACAATCAGGACGGATGGCACGACACCCGGTCATGCTGCCGAAGGCAGCACTGTCAGAACCCCGCCTGCGATTTACGACCCGTGCGCGTAGCGCGCGGTCGTAAACCCAGGACTAACCATGTCGGCGCCCCTCCAGCGCTGCCGAAGGCAGCGTTCTAGCGCGCCGCTCTGCGGTGCAAGATAGGGTTTTGTGCCTGAAGGGCCTGGTTGGTTTAGGGACAGGGAACAGTATTTATGCCACCTTTATCGTGACACCCCCTCTCTGGTTTAGCTACGTTACTAAGAATGGATTTCCTATGGCTAAATCTGTCGGATGTTTTTTTTGATTTCGGGCTTTTTTTTCAGACTGCATTAATTCCATTCGGATCGAGAATCTGGATCGATAGATCGGGATTGTGTGATTGTAGTTCAACATTTCGACACAGTTGGAGTGATTGTAAGATGCATATCGGGATGGGACTACGAGGACAGCAAGTGAATGTCGGCTGCGCAAGGACACGTGGTGAGCGGCTAGGGTAGGACAGATTTTAGTTTGCAAATTGCGCCATTATACAGAGTTCGCCTTCTACATTCAGCTTGCAGTCTACCAGTAAATACTTACACCAAGCGACACGACTCCAGGGGATACGAGTCAATGTCTCCGTATCGCACACAAATGCTCGAAGCTGTAGAAAAACCGATCGTGATCGCCTCAGCGATACGAGGCGTTGCAGGCCACGGCCCGTGACCTCCACCCAACTCATAGTTTCAAAGCGTATGGCACTATAAACCGGGTCACGTCGCTACAAGGCATGCTATAGGACCACGTGATCAACAGGAGACAAGAGGCGTACAGCGAAAAGCGATAAGGACACGTACCTAGGAAGAAGGAAGTGAAGAAGAAGAATACGACCAGCAGCGTATAAGCCGGTCCTCACGCAAGCCAACAACAACGACTGGTAGCGTGAAACGTCAATCCTCACGCAAACCGACAACTAACCCTAACGGCTACGATTAACAAGACTCACCGTTTGCTCCAGGTTACTGTGTGGGTCTACTTCGGAATTACGATAGTGAAGTTCTGGGTAAAACGCAACATCGACCTACGAACACGCTGACGCCGCATTTGTGCTATAGTAGTCTGCTGCACCGGATCAGCTTTATATTGAAATCGATCCGATCCACGCTCGATCCCAATCCGATACTCGCTAGATCGAGGTCTGAGCCAAGCTCGATCGGCTTTTTCTGGTAGCTGTTCCACCACATCACCATTTATTAAAGGGCATAAACACACCGTCATCACTACTTCTTGTTGTTTCCGTTTCGCTCGACAAGAATTAGCATTTGATGCCATTGGTGCGGTGTTTTTCGGGACGCGCTATCAATACGAAGGATTTTCTGGCTTGCTGCTTGCAAGGTAGCATGCATAGAGGGAGACAGGAGAGGTTGGCTAAACCAATTCTCTGCATCAACTTCGTAGGCGACGGGAGAAGTATAAAGTAGCTGTAGTAGTGAGCTCAATTCCTGGCAAGAAAGCTGATAGCTTTTATCGTTTCCCTCCCCAATACCGTCACGAGCTCTGTATGTCATTCACTGACTAACTTGTACACTTTCTATCAGCTCTACCTGACAAACAAAAGATTTTGCATAAATCTTTGGGTTACTAGTAGGCACCACCCGAATTTGGTCCATGTCAATTACTTTACGCCACAGACGGCCCCAGGCATGGCGTACGGGCTCCGATGCCTAAATCTCCCCATACCAATGACTTGCTTTTACTTGAATTCTGTATGGCAAGAATTAAATACTTTCATTTGCTTTTTGTATGGCATGCAATTAATCCGGTGGTATGGAAAACTTCTTTTAATTTTGGCATGGAAAACCGCTTTTTTGGCATGGAAAAAATCCGCCACCAGGAATTTCAGCGGATTTGGGCCATTTTGGCGGATATGTACGTTTTGGCGGATTGAACAATCCTCTGTTGCGTTTGAGGAACGCAAGAGACATCTTCTTGGCGGATATTCAGCGGATTTTTTCCTCCCGAATTTGGGCGGATAGCCCTCTCGTTTGGCGGATTGACCAGAAGCATCTGTAAAAGTGCATATTTAACTGTTTTTGTGAATCATCAATGGCCAGCACTTCAGGCTGTTTGACTTCACCGTCCTACTCGCTCTACTCCAACGGCGGTACCTCATTGTGCCGGTCAGCGCGATGAAGCCGGAGTTGTAAAGAACTACGTAGTATGCCTTTGCCTACCTTTCCTACACTACAACTTTTTCATCCCTCTCTGCGAGTAGCATCAAGTAGTCGCGCCATATCTCTGAGGCGATGCGATCGCGTAGTATATGAGGGCCAGGCAATCGACGCTACCTAGAGCACAGACATTGAGACCAAACCCGGTCCGCCGCACCCTAGCAGAAGACTTGTCCAGTAGCGCGGGAGACGATAGTGATGCTAACACCGCCAACACCAAGCAACGAAGCGAATTTCAACGGGCGACAAAATTTATCGAAACCTTAGCACAGTTAGCTACTGCACACGAGTCACTAGCTTGATCAAGCCCCATCCGCCAAAGTAAGGAGCAATTTGGTCAGGTCACGCGCCCCGACTTAGCGATCAGGGACTTCAGCAAGACCTTCGTAGACCTGCTCAGCGTAGTAAGCCAGCTACTAAACTGCTACATGCACCTCCTACACTATTTATACAGCCTTTTACGTTTAGATGCGTTTAGGCATCACCCGCAAATGTAGCGTGAAGGGATCTGCGTTATCGTTGCCGCAGGTTGACGGACACAGTGGAGCTAGATAGTGAGTAGTTGACTTGCACAGACTCGTCCACAACAAATTTAGGAGCGTTCGCCCGTTGTGAATCACAATTTGTGGTGCTGATGAAAGACATGTTGTTAGTTTGTTGTAAGATACCCCAACTTCCTACGCTGATGGGCATACCGAGTTAGTGTCAGTAAGTTATTTCGTAACGTCACTGGAAGTAGCAACTGTATTCAGAGTATTGGCGAGTCTTGCTCACGAGTCACGAGCAAGATCGAGTCTCCTACACCAAAGCAGAGGCCAACTGGCCTGCTTACGTGCTGTCTTGACGACAGTTCGTCGTTAGGAAGTGTAGCTCAGCGATTTCGTTTTACGCATGCAATTGCATGAGCTTATTGTGATAAGGATGTGTTCCGAATTTATGCTGTAACAATGCACTGCTGATCTTGGCACTTTGATTTCATAGCCCCGCATAGTTTGCCGTATAGGGAAGACTGACTGCATTCAGTAAACGCACGGGCAAAGCAAGTAAGCAAGGCGACTACTGCAGAGAGCCTAGTTACTCGGTAAGTACAACGAGGAGAAGACGAAGGCAAGTGCCCTAGCAAACGAGGGTGAAAGGCAAAGACAGCGCACAACACGCTGTGGATATGGTGCATGCTGACAGTGAGTATTACAGTCCGGCAACGATCCGAGTGCTCGAAGCCTTTTGGCAAACAAGGGCTTGGCGGAGGGTTTGACGTAAGCTTTAGGTCAGAGTAACGACAACCAGCTGAACCTCTAATTGTATACACTCTATCCAATAATACACGTGTTTTTATTTAATCTCAGAGTGCGATTTGGAGGATAGCGGATGCCGGTGGACGTGTTCCTCATCCGGTTTAGCGGATAGCGGAATCCGCTTAATGCTTCTCAATTGGCGGATTGCTCAATCCGACGGAATCAAACAGCGGAACTGAGGAACACACCCTAAATTGGTTTACGAATTATTATCTCAGGTTTCACAGCATTATCTAAGGCCCCATTTGTTTCGGCCCCAGCAATTGGATCATTAGTCAAAATTACGAAAATTATAGCAACCACGCAACATCGCTAATGAAGGTGATGTCGGGGAAGCTTAGCGAATACTCTGTAATGCTTTAGTTCTATTAGAATTTGAGTTATGGAGCGACAGGAGGCTGGCGGCAATCATTCTTGCTGAGTTTCACAATTATTGCAGTTTGTGTCAGTTGTATTCGTGACTTAGGACCGTTCTTAACAAGGAAGAATCGGTAGCACTTGTTAGTAGCGTACACCTTTTTGGAATTTGGATTGCGTAATAGCAAAACGCAAAGAAAGGTACATTTGTAGTAGCGTACACTTCGGCCCAAGGAGCACGGGTGTACGAGAGAATTGGTATAGAGAGACTACGAGCAGACAGCAACACACAATCGTAGGTCGGCTATACCCTCCAGCAACCGGAACAACCCGACACGCCAGTACCTCAAGAACAAGCCGCACAAGTGGGGCACCAAGCTGTTCCTGACGTGTTGTGCAGACGCAGCTTACTGCATGCGGTAAGGCAAACACGACGAGGATCCACGTGGACCCGCGTCGTGTTTTTTTTGCTTAAGTTAACATGTTGTATCTAACTCCTGATTGTAATTTGTGCTGTTGGAATGTACAACATATAGACTTGAGGGGTATTATGGAAAATCTCAGCATGCGGCTGAACTAGGCAATGTACCGGACAGCCAGCGTTCTGCGGACCCGAACTCCGGGCCAGCTGCAGTGATCCACAATCTTGAGGCCGTTCTACCAGCGTCACAACGCCTTCATCGAACGATACGACCGGCGGTGTGGTATATCCACGCGGGAAGGTTTCCTGCAGCGTCGCGACCACGGAGCGCACCTTCCACACCCTGTCCGATGCTGCTTGAGGGTCAGCGTTGTTCGTGAAGTGTAGATTAGCCATGATATGCTCAAATCGATGGCGAGGCATGTAGTCGTTGAACGTTCCGCGGGTCACAGCTCCAGCCCTTTCCGTAGACCAATGGTCTCGAAAACAGCGGCGCTGCGGGTTCAGCATCCGCGCCAACAGCAATCTCACCTCGTGAGCCTCAATGTCGTCCTTCTTCGCCTCGCGCATGATGAATTCATCCCTTGTTTTCTCGCCCAGCGTCTTTTGTTTGGCATACATTCGGTCGACCCGTGCGGTCAGGTTCTGCCGGAAGTATCGATTCGATTCTTCTGTCATATTTCTCCAGAACTTCTACGGCATGAAGAATAGGAACAGATCCAGCGGCTACTCTGCCAACTCCAACACTTCAACAGTCGGACCGTACGCCCCTGTGTATAAGCCAGGGTACCTCGCATCTGCAGGGAACTTAGCGGGATCTGCATGGTGTCACAGACAACATGATTGCATGAGTACATGTTTTATATGTTAACATCAGATGATCACGTACCAAACTCCCAACCACTTGATCGCATGTCCGCCATGTTGCCCTCGTCCTGCGCAAACGCGCTCATCTCGTCATTGGGCAGCTCTCTCCAGTCACGAGTAGGGCGATCACAAATCGATTCCGCTGGTGTGGTTTCAGCATCGGCTGGCAGAGTTTCACCCGCAGCAGCTGGCATGTCATCAATCTCGGACCCGCTGGCGGTCATTGCACCATCCCACTCGCTGCTTTCGTCTGCAGTGCCATCTCCGTGCCGGTCGTCATTGATACGCTGGAACTCCTCATCATCGTCGTAGAAGCCAATCTCCATTTCGACGTCTTCACAGTCTGAGTTGAGCACCTCATACTCGGCCGCTTGAGGCTGCGATAATTCGGCGGTTCTATCCGCCGAATCGCGTGTCGGACTTTGAAGTGCGGAGACGCTCCTATAGTATAATCAAATCAATGCGTCAGTCATCATAATGTAGTATATCACATATGTTGTATACCATGTGATGTTGTACCTTCTCCCCCTGCGCATGTTGTATCATCCACCACTTGACTTGTTGTATGATCTTCATGCTGTACCGGACTACAATACATACAACATCAACAGTTAGTACATGTTGGATGGGCCACCAGATAGATAAGTTGTACCTTGGCTGCGACGACTCCGGCGATGTCCGCTGCTCAGACACAGGCGTCGCGCTGCCGTTCGATGAAGAAGGTGTGCCCACATGATTGCCCTTCTTCTTCGCCTTCTTCGCTTCATCAATCTTCTTCCGTGCTTGATCCAGCTCAGCTCCACCCTCTACTTCGGCTGCTGCCGACGCAATGCAACACAGCTCGGTAGCAGCGCGCCGCGCCTCTTTGGTCTCTTTCTCAAGCTACGCAGCCGTTGGCTTTCGCGGCTTCGCCTGGGCCTTGGGTTTCTGCTTCGCCTTCGACTTGCCCTTCGCCTTCGCCGTCTCCGGTGATACGACTTCCTCTTCCTCTAGCTCCTTCAGCTCCTCCTCATCGTCGTCGTGCTCTTTGGCCTCTTCAACCTCGTAGTCTTCATCTTCGTCGTCGGCTTCGTCCTCCGAGACGAATTCTGCATGCACCGACTTCTGCTTGCATCGTGGGAGCACGTTACAGTAAACACTCGAACCACGATTTCTATGTGCAAAATAGTGGCTCTCCTATCGTCAAATCTGATGGAACCAGATACCCTCCCGTTCTCCTCCGTTCTCAACACTGAAGGGTAATATACACCTTTCCCGTCTACAACACCCCTACTCGCGTTGTAGTATGCTACTACCGATTCTCCCTTGTTTAGAACGGCCCTTACTAATATCTCCAGCGTTATTTCATGTTAAACACCGATTGTCGCCGACAAACCGGAATCGTGCTGTGCGGAAACTTTTAAAGTTATCATCTGGTACGGATTCACTAAAAATGAGAAGTTCCCGGCTAAAACTTTTGAAGTATTGTGCGTTGTTAGTAATGTGGTCGACTTGAGATAAATAATATCAATACATGATTAGGAATCAGAGAGAGAGAGAGAGAGAGAGAGAGAGAGAGAGAGAGAGAGAGAGAGAGAGAGAGCTGTAAACTCGAAAAGGAAGTCGCGGAAAGACCATATTGATGTCAAACCTGACTCAACCCTGATGGTAAAAAAAATACTCTACCGAGATCTTTTATGAAAGTGAAGGAGAGGTATAATCTCCAGCAGAGAGATACAGTATACTGCCATGTTCTCACCACTTTCAGTAGAGCTTACAACCAACATCTCGGGATTCTGAGGATGCCAAATGATAGTTTTGCTCAGTGGTATGGCACGTCCCATCTCCATTTATATACCTCAACCAGGCTAATAGAAATGTATTACGTAAAACAATGCGCATATATTACTACCTTCAGACTATTCTCCGCCGAGGCGTGTACAAACTTTCGTAGGCGTTGTACTGCGCAGTACACAGCCTCATTTCCAAAATGTCTGCCCGAACAACGTAGTAACATGCCCCCGCACCAATGCTAGTCTTAACAGACCTCGCGGGGGACCAAAATCTCTGGCTCCGGGTGGCTAAAACTGCTGCGAGGCTTGCGAAACGACTATGAGCACTGTCCTAGTTCTCCTACATCTGCCCTACCTGTGTGCGCTGCCTGCACCAGCGCTCATGCGCATACACGTCGATTTCGTGCGGAATAATGTCGCGATTGCCAGTTTTAGGAGGCACGATTTGGTCGGATCGGGTTTTAAGCACGACGCGGGGCCACCGGGAGGGCCGACTAGCAGCGAGCTGCCACATGCCGTGGTGATGACACCACTATGTGAGCCAATCCGACCAGTGCGGACTGGAAATTACTCCCATCTAAGTGCTAATGCAAGGTATTAATGTTACACTCTGGGTCGGTCCTCTCCACGCAGTGAGGCCACGACCTCGAGGAAGACTGAAGAGGCGAACACCCGCATGACTTGACACGCGGTTGGTAGATATTAGACTGAGCTCCTACTCCTACTGCTACACATGCACGTTGGGCAACGTCGCCAGAGCTCCCAACCACTCGTTACACTTCAACTCCTGTCTCCTGCTGTCCTCCTCCCAGGACCTTGTCTCTCCTTTCTTCAGCTTCTTCCAGGGCAGTGGCCGCCCCGTCGCTCCTGCGACGCCCCTTCCAGTGCACCAACGGGTGTAACCGGAGGCGATTCATAACAATTAACGGTGTTGGGCAGTCTTTTTGCGTGTTGGCGCTACATAAGGAAAGGGTGGAGGAAACAAGTAATATGAGGTCCAAGTTCTTGTTTGTGTCCCATGATCCTAAATACTGAGTATTCGACACCATAGTTCGATACTGATTTGAAGCCGTATATGTACTTTGTATAGATAGTTGACTCGAATCGTTATTATTAATAATATGTGCAAGATCAAAACCCTGGGTACTTCGATCAGATCAGACAGGATATGAAACATGATTGCACACAGTGACTCGAAATGCATGAATCATCTCACCAGATATACCGGGGTATGTAAAAGAAGAGGTAAGCTGAAAAAACACGTAGACACTATAGTTTGCTCTGTAAGGGTTAAAGTGCGCTTGCAAGTATTAGTATGCACCCCTTCAGAGAGAATGGAGCCTGGGTAAGTGATCCAGCCCAATAAAACCGAGCAGGACGTGTGCTATTATAATGCCGAGGCGCCATTTGCCCGCGATTGGGAGGACGTGTCACTTGATTGCTAGCTAGGTACAGCAGATTTTTGTTTTCAAGGCATGCATAGCCTGTTATGTTGGGATGCAATCATAGGATACTTGTAGCATAAACCCGCCCTTGTGTTTGATTTTTGTTCACCATCAATAAAAAGGCCACTGCACGCTGTTGTATATACACCCTGTTAAAATTTAGCTACCCATCCGAGGGCGTCTTGGACAACATGTTCGTCTGTCTGTGTCAACCAGTTTCCCGCAGGTTATAGAAATGTGTCGTACTTACGGAAGGCAATAGTTAGATCAAATACGCATATTTTTAACATGTAGTATACAGCTTTAACATGGTGTATATTGATCAAAGCCGGGGACCGAAACCCCCCGCGAGTGCGGGGGGGGGGGGGTTAAATATATACTTGCATGTATTGCGCCTTGTATGTTTTCTGTCTAAACAACGACGTAATTCGTTGTTTTAGCAAATCACGGTGATTAGCCCATCATTGAGTTGTCGATTTAAGATAGAATAGCTGCTAAGACAACGAGTAAACGTTAAGTTATGCCTACTTTCGCTGAATGGCTGGAGTAAATCCGACAAAACTAGGGTCCTGACACTCTAACCCGCTCGCGTCGTCTGATTGCTTTCCAGTCGATTATAATCTCGATTGACATGCGCTAGCTACAATCTATCGTACTAAACTACTACCTCCGGTCCGAAAAACAATATGCATCCACCAAATTGAACTATTAGTGACAGACCAATCAGAATGAAGGTAATATTTAGGCTTAATATTACCGCTACCAAACCGACGTTTTAGGCTAAAGCATCGACAGCCGCAACCGCCTCAGCCGAGCACGGCAGACAGCGAGGCAGGCTGCCATTCTTCGCCAGGGCATCCTTTCTCAGGTGTGGGATGTTGTAGCTGTTGCCACCATCAGCAAGCATAGATGTCTCAAGTACGCTTTGCAGCGTAAGGAAGCACTTGTTGGTGGTGGCACTTGACATCTCTTCAAACGCGGCATTCACGGCCGCGATGAGCCCGTCGACGTCCCGCGTCTGCTTCCTGTACTGCAGCGACGGCAGCGAGCAGAACCAGCCCAAGTCGAGCACGTTGAAGTCAGGGCTTCGCGGTGGCTGGTTGGCGAACTTAATCGACCAGCCTCCCGCTGCAGCCGCAGCTACCACTGCAGTCCGCTCCGAGGCACGGTGAGGCGGGGCGTTGTCCTGCTGTACGATCACCTCTTCCTTACCTACCCAAAAATAACCGTAATAAAATTAGTCAGCATAAAACATAATAAAACAAGTTGCAAAAAAAATACTTGGCCAAACCCGCTTGATCGCAGGGATTACTCTTGATCGCAGGGATTACGTGCTGCGTCAGCATGCGCTCGTAGACGTCCTTCGTCATCTCGACTGGGGTCGTGACCGGAGTGCCCTTCGGTCGGTTCTTGCTGCTACGGACAGCCAGCTTGGTCTCCACCAGCCCCACCTTTCCGTAAAAAGGTCATGCGCTGGTGCTCGTCATACCGTTGCCGCGCGACCGCCACCAAAAACATTACCTTTGTTCGGTGGTTCTTGTTCTTGGTGACGGCGCGCGGCGCAGGCTCGTCGCTCGTAAGGTAGTAAGTGTTGCGGTTCCGGTGCACGTAGAACCACTTGTCGTCAACATGCACCACATTCTGCATGTCAGCGAATTGGTATCCGCGATCACCTAAATGACAAACATTACGTTACATATCGTCAGGCATGACACATATTACAAGTAACACATAACTAGACAGTCAAAACTCTTACCAGGAATCTTCGTCACAAAAGCCCGTTCAAACTGACGGCGCTGCGCCATGTGCTCCAGCGTGAGCAGCGGCTTCGGCACAACCGTGACTC
>JAIKVH010001024.1:0-10984 GCA_024679275.1 Phytophthora niederhauseri
CCTGTGATCTTCCTCTGGCGTGTACGACGAATACTCGTGGTGGAATCAAGCTTGTCACGCCTGCATCCACTACACAGCCTCCGAAGCTTGGGTCCACCACTACCAAACCATAGCATGGCCGGCATGGTTGCGTGACCCAATCGCACAGGTACCAAATGCCTGTCACCAGACTCGTTGAGTGAACTCCGCTCAGCTCCGCGCCGTGCGAAGGCGACTCGAGCGGCGAGTCTGACGTCTGCTTCTTGCCGACGTTGACGAAGGCGTCGTGCCCTCCGAGATTGAGACTTGCCTGGCCGTCTGCGACCTGGTTTGTCCACGAGCTGCTTGGGGCTCACCATCCCCAACATTTGCTTGCCTGTGACCTCGGCCACGTCGTGGCCGAGAATTAGGCTGAGCGTCCGCTGGCACGGTTCCGCTTGCTGCAGCTTCAATGCTGCCATCACCGTGACGATTGCTGGACGTGCCACGAGGCTGACGCCGCCGCTTCTTGCCAGAAAGCCGACGCCCAGTCGATTGACCAGTCTGCATAGGTGCTTGAGTGGCCGGCGGCTCCTCGACACCTGCCGCACCTTGGTCACCGCCGCCACTTGCGCGTAGCCAGTAATTGCTCAGCGTTTGGTCGCCTGCCGTGTCCACATACTTGCCCACCAATACCTTGATCTCTTTGGCGAGGTCTAGCATGGGCTCGTAGGAGTCCTCGATGGGCTGTAAGCCCTTCCAGCTGACGAGTAACTCGTAGTCACTGGTGGCTTCGTTCCAGCGGTGCTCCTTGAGACTATCCACAGCAAGCAGGATACCTTGAGATGCAACATGATCCAGCAGTTCCTCTGTCACTTCGAGGCTGTCATCCGCGTACATCTTCAAGCGGGAGGCATGAACGTCCTGTTCGTCACCAGTAACCAAGTGCTGTACACGAAACGCGTGTGCATCAGCTCGCACCACTCTGTATGGGCCAATCCAGGTTACCTGAAGCTTGTTCCCATGCTTCTCGTCGACGCGAGACCTTAAAACAAAGTCACCCACTGCGAAATTCACGAGGTTTTCACCGCGCTGGCGCTTCTTGTTCAGCAGGCGTTGCTTCTCCCTCTGGTCTTCGACGTCCTTGTGCATGTCGTGTATGCTGCTACGCAGCTTCTCGAGGAACGCGTCGATCGCATCACTGTCAGGAACAGTTTGCAGCTCACCCTTCTCCGGCAGGTAGAACTCCTTGAGTGGCGTGGGGCACTGCAGGCCCGTGAACAGCTCCACCGGCGCACGGTTCCCCAGCGATGGGACTGCCGTGTGGTTGAGACTTGACTGAACCATGGGGACCAGGTACACCCAATCCTTGTAGCTTATCTTGTACTCCAGGATCATCGCTCGCATGACCTGCAGTATGTCTCGGTTGGCCCGTTCGACAGAGCCATTTATCCAGGGACAGTAAGCTAGCGTGAACGATTGCTTGGACTTCAAGCGACGACACAACTCAGCAACCACTTCATTCTTGAAGTGCGTGCCATTATCTGATACCCATCCAGGCGGGATACCAAATCGAGAGTGCCAGTCCAGCAGGGCTTCAGTCACCACGCTGCTGTCGGCTGTGTCGGCCACAACCAGCTCGCAATAATGAGTTGCGTGATCCTTGAGAACTAACAGGTACTTGCTCTGACCATAAGACTCGCCCATATAGAGGAAGTCAAAATGGAGGACTTCATTACGCGAGCTGCACTCGATCGTCTCGCCCCACGGCCTGGGGATTATCTTCCCCCCTCGCGAATGAAGACACAGCAGACACTGGCCCACAAACGAAGAAACCACCGCCGAGAGGTGCTCGACAGCAAACAGACGGCGCAAGTGTGCGTGCGACCATGGCATGTTGCCCACGATGTCCTTGGGCGCCACAGTGTGCCACGATACACAGCCGCTGAATGAGATCCTTAGCCTCGGAGGGTACCCAAATCTTGCCATCAATCATGAGTAGTCCGTCAGCGTTTCGATCGGCGTCCACGGGCGCCTTGAACTCGGACTGGGTGTCAAACAGCTCCACTAGAGTAGGCCAGACAAAATTCGCAGCATCAAGGGGGCGCAGAGGTGCCGGGCTCCGTGTTTCCGATGCCACCGACTCTGATTGACTGCGCACTGCTTTCAAACGCTTGACACGAACAGTAGGAGTGTGATTTCCAGCCCAGCGTGAGATCATATCCGCCCAGACATTGGACGGACCAGGAACATGCTCCACTACGTAGCGGAAACTGACCAGCTTCATCGACCAGCGCAGCAACTTGCCCTTGATGTGCTTTTTGACACTCTGATGCGGGGCGAACACATGGATCAGGTTCCTGTGATCGCAATACATGCGAAAAGGCTTGGGCCTCAGCAACAAGTAGTCCAGTTTGTCACAGGCCGTGACGATCGGGAACGCCTCCTTCTCGATCACGGTCCAGTTCAGTTGGCTGCCACTGAAAGTGCCGCTCATGCAGTACAGGAGTCGATGCTGCTGGTCCGTAGCAGGCACCTTTGGGTCAAAGTTCACGACTTGAGTTACAATGAGCGACCAGCCGACGTCGGATGCGTCAGTGAATAAACACGTCGTGGCTGTGTCGTCAGGGAAGTCAAGAGTAGCCGCCGTCGCTAACTTCTCCTTCATATTGTCGAATGCTTGGCGTTCCTCCACAGTCAGCTCCAGCTCAATACCGGCAGCTGCACGCCGAGTTCGCCTCGTGCTGGCGAGCGCTGCGTCGAGGCGTTTCTGCAGGGGCGCTACTTGCCTGGCGAAATCAACAATGGACTCCCTCATCCAGTTGATAGCACACACGAACTGCTGGAGTTCACCAGCCGTCTTGGGGTACGGCATCGCTCGCAGCGTGTCGATACGTTCTGGATCGTGCCGCACGCCTTGGTGATTGATCAACCGGCCGCACCACTTCACCTCAGACTGGTACAGGCTGCATTTCTTGGCGCTGAGCTTGAGTCCAAATTGATTCAGCAGCGAAAAGAACTCGGCCAGCTTGTCCAGATAGGTGTCAATGTCGTCGGCGTAAAGCAACAAATCGTCAATCCAAATCAGGAGGTGTTCATACAGCAGGCTCGCGAAACAAGTCTCCATAGTTTTCTGGAAAAAGATGGCTGCGTCGCTGCAGCCTTGCGGCACTCGCCTCGGCGTGAAAATCTTTTCGTCCGTCATGTAGGAGAGGAGCTCCTGGCACAGCTCAGCGAGGGGCAATTGCCAGAAGCCCTTAAGAAAGTCAAAGAGTCCAAAGTGTTTTTTACCACGTGCATTCTCCAAGACTACCGAAAGTATCGGCATGACAGCGGCCATCACCTCAGTCTCAGCATTAGCCAGTCGATAGTCCGTCGTTTGGCGCAAGTCCATGAGATCAGCAGACTTCTTGACGGGCAAGACGGGACTCGCCCAACGACTTTGAGGATTCTCATACACCATTCCTAGAGACACAAGACGAGCGTTAAACTCACGCAGGAAAGTGCGGATGTGCGGCGGGTACTTCCGGGGCTTACACTTCGTCGGGCGAGCCCCGTCACGGAGTCGCACTTCCAGCGGCGGCACATTTGCCGGCGGATCAGCGCGCAACTCCAAGCGCCACACATCGTAGGCGTGCACGATCGTGCGTAGCTGCTCCACTCGGTCGGCTGGGAAGCCATTCTCCACAGCGCGACTAATCAATCTCTCCACTGCGGCGAAAATGTCGTCATCGCTTGATTCTGGTTGGCCAGGGTTAAAAGGCAGGTCGTCTGCCTCCAGGTCAATCGAGTCGCCGCTGGTTTCATCATCACCACGGCCAGCCAGCTGCTCCAACTGCTGGTCAACATTAATGCCGAGTGTAGTTAGCAGGTCATTGCCCACTATGAACTCCTCGTCGTCCACGTCTGCGATGAGGACGTCCACAGCATCCATCGGCTCCACCGGACCCGCTGCGGTGTGGATCAAGACGTGAAGCTTGGCCTTCCATTCGGCCGTCACCCACGTCGATCCAAAGGCCTGGCTGCGCACGGAGGTGTCCAGCCTCTCCGCTTCCAGGGTGGCATCGATGGCACAGAGCTGCTGCCAGTGAGACCGACCAATTATGGTAAAGTCGGACCCACTATCCGGGCAGTACGGAAGCTCAAGTACTCCGTTCAGCGTCACCTTGCGGTCTGTGGGCGGCAGCATTTCACCGAGGCGCTTAATGCGCGCCTTCTTCGACTTCTTGGCGTCGCGCAGGCGTCTGAACAGCTCCTCCTTCTCCTCGGCGGTCGCTTGAGTGCACTCACGGAGCCAGTGCAGCTCATTGCACTTGGGGCAAGGTCCAGGTGGAGGCCGCGAACTCTTGCCACTTGGTGGCTTCGAAACTTGAGCACTGGTACGGGGCGCCGCCGGAGTTGAAGCTGCAGTCGTCGCCACTGCCAACGGCTTCTTGTCATTGCCTTCCCAGCGCTTCTTCTGCTTACCAGGCGCAGGCTTCGGGGCTCGTGGCGTATTTTGACTTGAGCGCCCGGCTGTGGCCTTCTGCAGCTGCTCCTTCAGACGCTGGTATTGGCGCTCGTGCTCAGTGGCCTTCTCCAGAATCAGGTCAAAAAGGCACCGAGGGTCAGTGGCCGCAGCCTTGTGCGTGAAGCGCACGCACTGCTTCACCTCCTTCTTGAGGGCCACCGGCTGCAAAGAGGCCACCAGGCGTTTGCACTTCTCGCGGCTCCCATCAGCATCTTGGAAGCACTCTTTCAGGCCGTTGTCCATCATGATTCTGTTGAATGCTCTGAAATAGTCGAGGACACGGGCGGCGACGTCGCTCTCGCCCATGTTCAGCTTCAACTCCTTCTTGAACAGAGCCTTGATGTCGGGCAACGTGGAGTTCTTCACGCTGTCCACGATGCTCTTGATCTCCGCGAGCAGCACGCCCTCCGTGACGTCGTCCACAGGCAGGTGCAGCTTGAGGTCGCAGAACACGTCGAGCAAGTCGGACTCGAACGCATCGACGACGGATTCGACGACAGCGTCGTAGTCCTCGCCGGAGACACGACAGCGAGCGCGCAGCTTGGCTTCGTACTCGCGGCGGTCGCGCATCCATTTCACGAGGGCCCCGTGCGAGATGGAGTCGATTCTTGGGGGGAGGATCGGAGTGAAAAGTGGGACTGTTCCCGTCGATCCAGCGGTCGAAGCGTGGTTACCATGTCCAGGGGTCGTCATGGCGTAGTAGTAGCTTGAGGTTGGTCCTTAGCGATCCACTCAGGTGGCGAGGCACGCGAAGAGTGGAATGTACTACTAAAGAATTCTTTGTAGTGTATCCCGGGTGAAAGACCAAAGTTGAACACCGGCAATGCGGGGGCTGAACCCGCACGGAATAGTAGCCGAATGTATTGATCTAACCAAACAACCACTTGCGTAGTTGCTCAGCAAAATGTGAAGTGAGGTCGAGTGGCGGATGCCGACTCTCTCTCAAATGCAGAGGGCATCTCTCACTGGCGTGTCCAGCTGAGAGGCAGTCAGCTTGAAATGGCTTCAAGCTGAGAGACGGACTGAAGTGGTCAGTTCCCAGGAACTGCTCCGATCCACAACAGTCGAGCCCAAGAGAACATGTAGCCTCGTACACTAATTCCTTATGCAAGCTGGGTCAGGCACTGGCAGCCTGACCAGCTATATAACAGATAGCCGACGTCTGGTAGCGTTGGACATCTTGGTCACCTGTGATCTTCCTCTGGCGTGTACGACGAATACTCGTGGTGGAATCAAGCTTGTCACGCCTGCATCCACTACACAGCCTCCGAAGCTTGGGTCCACCACTACCAAACCATAGCATGGCCGGCATGGTTGCGTGACCCAATCGCACAGGTACCAAATGCCTGTCACCAGACTCGTTGAGTGAACTCCGCTCAGCTCCGCGCCGTGCGAAGGCGACTCGAGCGGCGAGTCTGACGTCTGCTTCTTGCCGACGTTGACGAAGGCGTCGTGCCCTCCGAGATTGAGACTTGCCTGGCCGTCTGCGACCTGGTTTGTCCACGAGCTGCTTGGGGCTCACCATCCCCAACATTTGCTTGCCTGTGACCTCGGCCACGTCGTGGCCGAGAATTAGGCTGAGCGTCCGCTGGCACGGTTCCGCTTGCTGCAGCTTCAATGCTGCCATCACCGTGACGATTGCTGGACGTGCCACGAGGCTGACGCCGCCGCTTCTTGCCAGAAAGCCGACGCCCAGTCGATTGACCAGTCTGCATAGGTGCTTGAGTGGCCGGCGGCTCCTCGACACCTGCCGCACCTTGGTCACCGCCGCCACTTGCGCGTAGCCAGTAATTGCTCAGCGTTTGGTCGCCTGCCGTGTCCACATACTTGCCCACCAATACCTTGATCTCTTTGGCGAGGTCTAGCATGGGCTCGTAGGAGTCCTCGATGGGCTGTAAGCCCTTCCAGCTGACGAGTAACTCGTAGTCACTGGTGGCTTCGTTCCAGCGGTGCTCCTTGAGACTATCCACAGCAAGCAGGATACCTTGAGATGCAACATGATCCAGCAGTTCCTCTGTCACTTCGAGGCTGTCATCCGCGTACATCTTCAAGCGGGAGGCATGAACGTCCTGTTCGTCACCAGTAACCAAGTGCTGTACACGAAACGCGTGTGCATCAGCTCGCACCACTCTGTATGGGCCAATCCAGGTTACCTGAAGCTTGTTCCCATGCTTCTCGTCGACGCGAGACCTTAAAACAAAGTCACCCACTGCGAAATTCACGAGGTTTTCACCGCGCTGGCGCTTCTTGTTCAGCAGGCGTTGCTTCTCCCTCTGGTCTTCGACGTCCTTGTGCATGTCGTGTATGCTGCTACGCAGCTTCTCGAGGAACGCGTCGATCGCATCACTGTCAGGAACAGTTTGCAGCTCACCCTTCTCCGGCAGGTAGAACTCCTTGAGTGGCGTGGGGCACTGCAGGCCCGTGAACAGCTCCACCGGCGCACGGTTCCCCAGCGATGGGACTGCCGTGTGGTTGAGACTTGACTGAACCATGGGGACCAGGTACACCCAATCCTTGTAGCTTATCTTGTACTCCAGGATCATCGCTCGCATGACCTGCAGTATGTCTCGGTTGGCCCGTTCGACAGAGCCATTTATCCAGGGACAGTAAGCTAGCGTGAACGATTGCTTGGACTTCAAGCGACGACACAACTCAGCAACCACTTCATTCTTGAAGTGCGTGCCATTATCTGATACCCATCCAGGCGGGATACCAAATCGAGAGTGCCAGTCCAGCAGGGCTTCAGTCACCACGCTGCTGTCGGCTGTGTCGGCCACAACCAGCTCGCAATAATGAGTTGCGTGATCCTTGAGAACTAACAGGTACTTGCTCTGACCATAAGACTCGCCCATATAGAGGAAGTCAAAATGGAGGACTTCATTACGCGAGCTGCACTCGATCGTCTCGCCCCACGGCCTGGGGATTATCTTCCCCCCTCGCGAATGAAGACACAGCAGACACTGGCCCACAAACGAAGAAACCACCGCCGAGAGGTGCTCGACAGCAAACAGACGGCGCAAGTGTGCGTGCGACCATGGCATGTTGCCCACGATGTCCTTGGGCGCCACAGTGTGCCACGATACACAGCCGCTGAATGAGATCCTTAGCCTCGGAGGGTACCCAAATCTTGCCATCAATCATGAGTAGTCCGTCAGCGTTTCGATCGGCGTCCACGGGCGCCTTGAACTCGGACTGGGTGTCAAACAGCTCCACTAGAGTAGGCCAGACAAAATTCGCAGCATCAAGGGGGCGCAGAGGTGCCGGGCTCCGTGTTTCCGATGCCACCGACTCTGATTGACTGCGCACTGCTTTCAAACGCTTGACACGAACAGTAGGAGTGTGATTTCCAGCCCAGCGTGAGATCATATCCGCCCAGACATTGGACGGACCAGGAACATGCTCCACTACGTAGCGGAAACTGACCAGCTTCATCGACCAGCGCAGCAACTTGCCCTTGATGTGCTTTTTGACACTCTGATGCGGGGCGAACACATGGATCAGGTTCCTGTGATCGCAATACATGCGAAAAGGCTTGGGCCTCAGCAACAAGTAGTCCAGTTTGTCACAGGCCGTGACGATCGGGAACGCCTCCTTCTCGATCACGGTCCAGTTCAGTTGGCTGCCACTGAAAGTGCCGCTCATGCAGTACAGGAGTCGATGCTGCTGGTCCGTAGCAGGCACCTTTGGGTCAAAGTTCACGACTTGAGTTACAATGAGCGACCAGCCGACGTCGGATGCGTCAGTGAATAAACACGTCGTGGCTGTGTCGTCAGGGAAGTCAAGAGTAGCCGCCGTCGCTAACTTCTCCTTCATATTGTCGAATGCTTGGCGTTCCTCCACAGTCAGCTCCAGCTCAATACCGGCAGCTGCACGCCGAGTTCGCCTCGTGCTGGCGAGCGCTGCGTCGAGGCGTTTCTGCAGGGGCGCTACTTGCCTGGCGAAATCAACAATGGACTCCCTCATCCAGTTGATAGCACACACGAACTGCTGGAGTTCACCAGCCGTCTTGGGGTACGGCATCGCTCGCAGCGTGTCGATACGTTCTGGATCGTGCCGCACGCCTTGGTGATTGATCAACCGGCCGCACCACTTCACCTCAGACTGGTACAGGCTGCATTTCTTGGCGCTGAGCTTGAGTCCAAATTGATTCAGCAGCGAAAAGAACTCGGCCAGCTTGTCCAGATAGGTGTCAATGTCGTCGGCGTAAAGCAACAAATCGTCAATCCAAATCAGGAGGTGTTCATACAGCAGGCTCGCGAAACAAGTCTCCATAGTTTTCTGGAAAAAGATGGCTGCGTCGCTGCAGCCTTGCGGCACTCGCCTCGGCGTGAAAATCTTTTCGTCCGTCATGTAGGAGAGGAGCTCCTGGCACAGCTCAGCGAGGGGCAATTGCCAGAAGCCCTTAAGAAAGTCAAAGAGTCCAAAGTGTTTTTTACCACGTGCATTCTCCAAGACTACCGAAAGTATCGGCATGACAGCGGCCATCACCTCAGTCTCAGCATTAGCCAGTCGATAGTCCGTCGTTTGGCGCAAGTCCATGAGATCAGCAGACTTCTTGACGGGCAAGACGGGACTCGCCCAACGACTTTGAGGATTCTCATACACCATTCCTAGAGACACAAGACGAGCGTTAAACTCACGCAGGAAAGTGCGGATGTGCGGCGGGTACTTCCGGGGCTTACACTTCGTCGGGCGAGCCCCGTCACGGAGTCGCACTTCCAGCGGCGGCACATTTGCCGGCGGATCAGCGCGCAACTCCAAGCGCCACACATCGTAGGCGTGCACGATCGTGCGTAGCTGCTCCACTCGGTCGGCTGGGAAGCCATTCTCCACAGCGCGACTAATCAATCTCTCCACTGCGGCGAAAATGTCGTCATCGCTTGATTCTGGTTGGCCAGGGTTAAAAGGCAGGTCGTCTGCCTCCAGGTCAATCGAGTCGCCGCTGGTTTCATCATCACCACGGCCAGCCAGCTGCTCCAACTGCTGGTCAACATTAATGCCGAGTGTAGTTAGCAGGTCATTGCCCACTATGAACTCCTCGTCGTCCACGTCTGCGATGAGGACGTCCACAGCATCCATCGGCTCCACCGGACCCGCTGCGGTGTGGATCAAGACGTGAAGCTTGGCCTTCCATTCGGCCGTCACCCACGTCGATCCAAAGGCCTGGCTGCGCACGGAGGTGTCCAGCCTCTCCGCTTCCAGGGTGGCATCGATGGCACAGAGCTGCTGCCAGTGAGACCGACCAATTATGGTAAAGTCGGACCCACTATCCGGGCAGTACGGAAGCTCAAGTACTCCGTTCAGCGTCACCTTGCGGTCTGTGGGCGGCAGCATTTCACCGAGGCGCTTAATGCGCGCCTTCTTCGACTTCTTGGCGTCGCGCAGGCGTCTGAACAGCTCCTCCTTCTCCTCGGCGGTCGCTTGAGTGCACTCACGGAGCCAGTGCAGCTCATTGCACTTGGGGCAAGGTCCAGGTGGAGGCCGCGAACTCTTGCCACTTGGTGGCTTCGAAACTTGAGCACTGGTACGGGGCGCCGCCGGAGTTGAAGCTGCAGTCGTCGCCACTGCCAACGGCTTCTTGTCATTGCCTTCCCAGCGCTTCTTCTGCTTACCAGGCGCAGGCTTCGGGGCTCGTGGCGTATTTTGACTTGAGCGCCCGGCTGTGGCCTTCTGCAGCTGCTCCTTCAGACGCTGGTATTGGCGCTCGTGCTCAGTGGCCTTCTCCAGAATCAGGTCAAAAAGGCACCGAGGGTCAGTGGCCGCAGCCTTGTGCGTGAAGCGCACGCACTGCTTCACCTCCTTCTTGAGGGCCACCGGCTGCAAAGAGGCCACCAGGCGTTTGCACTTCTCGCGGCTCCCATCAGCATCTTGGAAGCACTCTTTCAGGCCGTTGTCCATCATGATTCTGTTGAATGCTCTGAAATAGTCGAGGACACGGGCGGCGACGTCGCTCTCGCCCATGTTCAGCTTCAACTCCTTCTTGAACAGAGCCTTGATGTCGGGCAACGTGGAGTTCTTCACGCTGTCCACGATGCTCTTGATCTCCGCGAGCAGCACGCCCTCCGTGACGTCGTCCACAGGCAGGTGCAGCTTGAGGTCGCAGAACACGTCGAGCAAGTCGGACTCGAACGCATCGACGACGGATTCGACGACAGCGTCGTAGTCCTCGCCGGAGACACGACAGCGAGCGCGCAGCTTGGCTTCGTACTCGCGGCGGTCGCGCATCCATTTCACGAGGGCCCCGTGCGAGATGGAGTCGATTCTTGGGGGGAGGATCGGAGTGAAAAGTGGGACTGTTCCCGTCGATCCAGCGGTCGAAGCGTGGTTACCATGTCCAGGGGTCGTCATGGCGTAGTAGTAGCTTGAGGTTGGTCCTTAGCGATCCACTCAGGTGGCGAGGCACGCGAAGAGTGGAATGTACTACTAAAGAATTCTTTGTAGTGTATCCCGGGTGAAAGACCAAAGTTGAACACCGGCAATGCGGGGGCTGAACCCGCACGGAATAGTAGCCGAATG
>JAIKVH010001025.1:0-10982 GCA_024679275.1 Phytophthora niederhauseri
GATTGCCTAGTACTACAGCAGCAGGCCGAGCAAGCTGGTAAGCGCATCCAGCCGGGCTGATCAATTACATTAACTTTGGCATTTTTCATGTATTCCCGAGAAGTTTCGCCACTCATTTGAATCTTTGTAGTTGTTGGTTGCGACACCAACCAAAAACTTGCCTACACGTGGCCGCGGGTGAGATCGGTGGTATTCACTACCGACGTAGGCGGAGCTGCAGCAGTACGCGCCTCCGGGAGTAAGGTAGCCAAACAAACCGCAACAAAAACAAATACCAAGACTGGCTGACGCTGTCTTGTTAGCAACAAGGCAGCGTCAGCCATCAGTATTTGTTGCGGTTTGCTACTATAAAACGGTTCATTTCATGACTTAGGTAATATCCCAAGTCTTCACGTCTTCAATGTCTACTCCCTCGCGTCCTCCTACAACGCCTCGGTGCGGAGCATGTGCGCGCGCTCGTTTCGCTCGGAGGCGTCCTCAGAGGACACGACAGGGTTCGTGGGCCGCACTACCGGAGGAAGAAGAGCTCTATGTGGTTATGCATTAAATCGAGTTAACTATAACCCCCTGAACGTTTTGTCTGTCAAGCTGGGCTGGCGGTTCGGGTGCATTTAACCATTCTCAAACAAGCATGAGGTAGTAGGGCTGTATGGTACATGTTCGAGTTTGTGAGCGCCTTATTTTGTCGGCTCGACTTTAGGTGGCACAAACAATTCACAAAAGGCAAACGCAATTGTCCTCGGGTTCCTACTGTACCAGCTTCGGCGTGCTCAACGGAGAACCGCCACCGCAGCCTCTTTCGGACAGAAAGTTTTGGCCAATCGTATGGTGCAAATTGCTGTCCGACAAACTGTCTTATGTTTTGACAGACAATAGGCAATGTAGCCACTGGTATACAAAAACCAAGATGTAGTCAAAACGCGTTGATCGGAAAACGTAAGACGCTTTGTCTTATGATAGGCATTCTGGGGCTAAGTATCGTCTTACGAAAGAGCATAATCACGGGCAGCAGAGACTGCAGTCCCGCCGACTTCCATGCCGGAATACCATGTGCATGTCGGCTCGCGTGCTGGCACTGTCTTTCAGTGCACACTTTTGCGATAGATCGGCCATTGCTCGCCTACCGAATTGCACTTCGTGCGTGTGTGCCGAGCCCTGTTTTGTCCCCTGTTCAAGCGAAACTTTGGATGATGGCACGGCAATATGGTCTTTAGTATCTACAGTAGGTGTCCACAATTTGCACATCCTCGGAGAAATGACGGTCTGGCTTATGCATACTTTGCTTCAGGTCTTCCCTTATTGTGCCATGTGTATTTCCCGCTGAGTCCACACAGTTGCGGGATCAACTATCAATGGTATCTGTCTGTCTGACGGAGGTCTTGCTCGTCTTTGTATACCACATGCTTTTGTGTACTTTATATGACCTGCCGTGTACTTTATGTCCATTTTGTGTGATTTATGTTATGTCAAACAGTGTTTTACAGTGGGTACGGACAGGGATTTATCGTAAATTTACTATGGGGGATGCCATTCAGTGGTGTCGGATTTCTGCGTCGTTGTCTGTACTTTGCTTCAGGTCTTCCCTTATTGTGCCATGTGTATTTCCCGCTGAGTCCACACAGTTGCGGGATCAACTATCAATGGTATCTGTCTGTCTGACGGAGGTCTTGCTGACCCGGTAACGCAGCATACATACCGTCCGTAGTTGCGAATTTGCGGCCTCCTGCGCATGAGCTCGTCGGGAAGATTGACAGAGGTCGAGATGCCACTACCAGAGCAGGTTGAGCTCTACAACCCCGAGTCCGCAGTGATGCTGGGAGACCGATCCAGCTTGTCCCCGATTGAAAATCCTCAGGTCTACGGGAAGTTGCGATACGTGTACGACGATTACATCGAAGGCGGCGCGCTGCGCAGCGGCGGAACACCGAAGCTCTTCTCACGGCAGTACATTGGCTTGATCGCGCAGTACGCGGCGGTTGGATTCATTGATGGACTGCTGCCCAATGTCATCTACCCGTTCCTCCAGAACTACCTCAACATTCCTGGGTCGGAGACCACCACGGCCTCTGTGCTTGTGCAGCTGCCATGGAGTTTTAAGGTCTTCTACGGCATCGTTTCCGACTGCTTCCCCATTCGCGGCTACCGACGTCGGCCTTACATGGTCATGGGCTGGATTCTTACGCTGCTGATGGTGTTGGAGATGGTGCTAACCCCCGAGGGTCAGCCATACTTCACTGACCCAGCGTACCGCAACGTGAAGCCCGAGGACTACACACCCGAGATTATTGCCACGATTAACTATGACGCGGCGAACCAGGGAAGCAAGTACATTGTCCCCATGATGGCGTGCGTCTTCGGGTATCTGATGGCTGACGTGTGCGCCGACGCCATCGTCGTGGAGCTGGCGCAGCGCGAACCGCTCGAGATTCGAGGACGGACCCAGACAGTGATTTACACGACGCGCTACTTGTTCAACATCATCGCTCTGATCCTGGTGGCTTTCTGCTTCAACGGCGATGAATATGGCGGAGATTTCGACTTCTCACTGTCGTTCCCGATGCTGATGTTGGTCGTTGGTATCATGCTCGTTCCGATGGTCCCCGTCACGTGGTTTTTCATCTACGAGGAGCAGCGTCCAGACTATCACAAGAACTTCAAGCACTACATGTGCGAACTCTGGGATATTGTGCAGACACGAGCCGTGTACCAGTACATCGCCTACCAGTTCTTCTCAGGCATTTTTGCCATGTTTACGTACGTGTCGAGCTACCCCATCCAAACCAACTGGGCCAACGTGTCGCCTCTGGAGGAGAAAATCGCCGGATTCTGCACTACAGGGATGTTTGCCATCGCGGTTTGGTTCTCCGGTAACTACGGCCGCGACTGGGACTGGCGGCGCACAGCAGCGGTGACCATGATATGCAACGTAACGCTGGACGCCATTGTCAAGCTGCTGACGATCTGGGATGTTGTTCGCTCGCCGTACTTTTGGCTCGGGATCCCCATTCTGCAGCAAATTCCACAAGGAATCATCTACATTGTCGGCTCGTTCATCATTGTGGAGCTCTCGACAGAAGGGCACGAAGGCGCCATGTATGGTCTTCTGACGACGGTCTACAATCTCGCGACGCCGTTTGCAGCGGCAATTACTCGCAATGTTGACGGGCAGTACGACCTGTCGACCGAGCGGATCCAGAACGACAGCTACGGCGTGAGGCACGACGTGACCATCACAGTGCTCATCATGTGGGGGGCCAACCTGTTCTCGCTCGTGTTCCTGTGCATGCTTCCTCGTCAAAAGGAGCAGACGCAGGTCATGAAGCGTCTCGGCGGCTCCAGCTACCTCATGGGCGTTGTCACGGTGGCGTACCTGACCTTCTCGCTCATTTGGTCCGTCATGACCAACATCATGAGCATTTTCGATTCCACTGCGTGTCTAGTCATCGCCGGAGGCGAGGGCTGCAAGCATTAGATGTGATACAAGTCTAGTGGCTGTGAAGCCAAGTCACGATAGCTAACTAATATCTACAGGCTCCCTAGGAGATGGCATTTTGAGTTTTTTGTTGTATTTTCAAGGGTTCACAATAAAACTTAAACCAAATGGATGGCTACTTTTAGAAATAATTGGTTTCGATTAAGTGTCGATTTAATCTTGATGTTTGTAAGCGCGCTACCTAGACGACATGAGGACTTAATCAAGGGGAACTGCGGATCAGATATCGGATCCAACTGATTCATCATCGCGCCTCCTCCATCACAGAGCAATGGCGGGGCCCCTTGCCGCTAGAGACCGCAGCCCGCTGCTCCGCTACGGCTCCGGTAGAGGTATGCAACTGAAGTCGAGTAGCTGCGGTTTGGTGGCCAATTCAATTGAGCACTGACGATGCCGTTGTGAATGCATTGCTCTCTCTGTCTCTCTCTCTCTCTCCAGCTGACAACGACGAAGATGAACTGCCAACTCGCTCGCGACAGTTCACCATCCCTGACAAGCGTGGCGGGCTACATGCACCGCGGCTTCCCTTGAGGACGCTGTTCTATGCGTTGAACGGTGGTGCCCTCTTCGTGTTGCTTTCGCTGTGCATTTCAATGCACAACACGATCTCGCGCCTGGAAACGCGGGCTGGCAGCAGCGTGTACGTGCAGTTTCGCAGGGTTGTAGCACCCGTGGACAGAGCTTTTAGTTGATCGCCGACTCTCGGATGTTATTGTTGTGTCAGAGAGACTGCCAGGGATATCCAGCAGGATACTACGAACGCCCATAAAGAATTGGGTACCGGGGCGCTGCACTTCATCTCCAAGGATGGACTGCTCCCGATGGCATTGCTGCCATCAAAGTTCGCAGTGGACTACGTGACTCCGCGGCAGGACCAAGCTTACCGCGGCACGTGCTGGGACTTCGCAACGATTGGATTCTTGGAGCAGTCGTACCGCGCACACGGCGTTCGCAAAGGATGGCTCCAACCAGATGAATACGTCGCGTTTTCCGAGCAGGTGCGTTGAGCCTGAACAGTATGAACTCTTGAGAACTACTATTAATACATGTAGTATCATTATAATGACTGTTCTGTGATGAATTGCAGGCCTACGGTGTAGAGATTCTCAAGCTTTGTACCGGTGATGCGGACTCGCAGCAGCAAAAGGATTGCCGCGTCGCCGGAGACGAGGTTTGTGCATTTTTACAGCTCTCTGGCTTTGTGCGACTAGTGGAAATTGACACGAATGTGCATGTACACACACCCCTTACCTACGGTAGATGTGGATGAACTCGACTGAGGGTGGGGAGGTGCCTGAACTCTACTACCTGCAAAATGGGCTCAAAGAGTCCATATTTCCCCAGTCGGTGTGCAAGTACTACACGGATGATGGCAACGATACACTTTGCCCCGGCCTTGAGGCTGCGCAAGCCGCTGGCAACCCCCTCAAGTTTGAACTATCGGTACGCCGCTAGTTCCTAACTTGTTTTTGGGATGACAGAAAGTGAGGCTGACTTCTTTGTTGCTTTTGTTGTCGCTGCTATTCTCACAGAGTATGGCGACGAAGTACGAGGACATGTCGGTGCGGGAGCACCTCGTCCGCAAGAATCAGGCGATGCCTCTCTCCACTCCAATTGCGATGGTCACGCATTACTACCCGTGCATTGGGGAGTTCGCTAATGATCGTCACTGCCAGCCCGAGACGTGCACGTTGTGCCCTGGAGACATGGCCACGACAACGTGCTGCATTCCTTTGAAGGGAGGACGGAACCGAAACATGGAAGGAGAGTTCTTCAGCCACCGTGGCATGTCAATCGAGGGTGGTCACGCTATGGTAGGTTAGTGCTTACCATGCAGGTGAAGTTGGGATGCTCACATGTAATTGCTGCTCGTACTCCCTTGTGCTCCAGCTTCTTGTGGGCTACAACGACGCCTTTTTGACCCGTGAAGGCTTCACTGGCGGGCTTATCGTCAAAAACTCGTGGGCCGATGGACCCACCCAGGGCAGTCACTCGCTCGCGTACTGGATGCAGGAGGTTTCGGACTGGGAAGAACGCTCCGTGTGTCCTAACAGCTACAAGTACGTACATGATCCAAAGATGCTGCTGTCGCCACCTCGGGCTAACTCAACTTGTGCATTTACAACCTTGCGTATCATAGTCCGTTCAACTGGTACCAATGTGGAAACGAGGGGATTTCGTCGAAGAGGCAGGGAAACGAGACCCACGAGTATAATGAAGGAGTCGAAGACTGCCTCTCTGAGGAGACAAAGCTGTTTGCAGACGTCAACATTCAGCCACTGCACCTCAAGTGCAAGGACCCGGAATTGTGCCGCACGGACGGAGACTTTACCTACTTTGTCCGCAACACGACCGACTGGGGCGACCGCATGACCGTCATGTGCCTGTGGGAATACTCGGCGGAGCTTCACCTGTCGCGTGAGATCTGCCTCCCACCCATGTTGGAGGTGTACATCGCACTCACGCTGGGACCGGTTGAAGAGGAGGTGAAGGAGAACGACACGGACCGGTGTGGATTCTACTTCATCCCGTACGTGGCGCTGCGACAGTGGGTCGCCCAGTTTCAGGGCTTCTTCGTCAACAGCTTTGACATCCAGTGGGACCCGCAATCGTACGCTGCCAACAAGGATCTGCACCCGGAGCTGGACTACTCGCTGCTCGAGGCGTCCACCAAGAGACAGAACCACAGCGAGTTTTTGGGGCCATTCCCTTACGCTAAAGTCGTTGAACGGTTCCAGTAGATGGACCGCGAGAAGTTAGCACAGTAACTTCAATGTGTTGAATTACAGAACCACAGCGAGTTTTTGGGGCCATTCCCTTACGCTAAGGTCGTTGAACGGTTCCAGTAGATGGACCGCGAGAAGTTAGCACAGTAACTTCAATGTGTTGAATCAGTCCTGACAAAGTTCCCACAGATTTTGTCTGGAGATCCGGTTGCTGTACGTGGCCCTAACGTTAGGTGAAGCTGCGCAAACGTGCATGCGCATTTCCGTTCCGGCACTTCCGACCGACGAGGTCTCATTTCGGTATCGACGAGTCGGGTCGATCATCGCAGTATCACTGAGTGCAAGCAAGCAAGCAAAGCTGGATCCAGAAGTTCTGTGCCAGAACTGGTGGAGGGGCCTGAAAGCTATCCAACTTGTTGGTCGGAAAGACTGCGGGTCTGGATAATCAAGTGATGATGTGAGCCGCACTTCGTTAAGCGGCTTTACTTGTAGTATACGTTACTCGATCGAGGTGAGCACGCACCAAGTACAATACAGGGCGGCACTGCTCACGACAAAACATTCTCGCTCGAGTATGCCGACTGAAGACTACGCGCAGTGATGGCAAGCAGGCTACTAGGAGCGAGACGTACAGCCACGCTTGCAGTCCAAGCCGGACACGCCGTACAGTTTGCACGCGGTATACTTCTTGGTCCAATTGAGCTCGACGTACCGTCGTCCACCTGGCTCGTTCGGGACCTATCGTTAAACACAATACGGTTCTGCATCCGCACACGAATTATGAAGTGGGAAGGCTGCGACGTAGCTTAGCCGAGTGAATATGCAGTGCCGCGCGCTGGGTGCCGAGGTCGTGGACGCCAGAGGTATCTGGGGGCTGTTGCAAATCTGCTCCGCAAAATACGAGGCGGTCATCACGCTGAGCTTGAAGTCGCGCGGCATCAACGCAAACACAGCGGGTGGGAACGAGCCCGGCGCGCCACCGTCGCCACCACAAGACCCCCGTTCGTATACAGTTTTTGCAACCAATCGCGGCGGCGGGTCGCGTTTTGGAGCAAACCGCAGCAACCGCTCAAATCAGATTAGTGCGTGCACCGCACAAGGGGCCCAAGCCAAGCTGCTGCAGTGCTGGAGCGCAGCGCACCTCAAGCCAAGATGAACATCGTGTTCGTGTGCACCAGCAACACCTGCCGCTCGCCCGTGTCGGAGCTCTTCGCCGTCGAGTACTTCCGCCGCAAGCTCAACATGTCGCGCGAGCAGCAGGAAGCGAAGGGCATTGTCATTCGATCCGCGGCGTAAGTGCATCCAGCTGCATTGCAGTTCGCATCTTGTGTATGTCCACGTAATATGCCCCCGAGGACGAGGTACTAACGCTGCGGTCTCGTGGTTGTTGGTGGCTGCAGGCTGACGGACGTGTTCGACCGCGAGGGCTCCCCGGCGTCCAAGCACGCCGTGGACGTGATGAAGAAGTACCAGCTGGATCTGTCCAAGCACCACTCGCAGCTCCTAACTGAGAAAATGTGCATGGAGGCCGACTACGTCGTGTGCGTGGCGAGCGGCATGGTCTTCAAGGTGACGGAGAAGTTCCCTCAGATCAAAGAGCGAGATAACGTGCTGGCCGTCTTCGCGCGCGACGTGCCCGACCCGTGGCACATGTCCTACGACACGTACATGGAGAACATTGCGCAGAACGAGGAGATGACGCGCGACTTCCTCGATAGGCACGTCACGTGGTGAAACCCAAAGGCGTAGTCGAGCAGCGGACTGTAATGAATACAATTGCGCTGTCGGCAAGTTGTCGTCCAGCGTGAATGCCCAAGGAATAAGTGGTCTGCGTTAACCGCATCTTCAAGGTGACCTTGGCACCCGAGGTCCCCTTGAGTTGGACGTCGCTTCTGTCGGCACAATGCAAATAGTATTTGCCAAATACTGTAGTGGATTGATCCGATGGCAGATTCAGCTGCAGCTATTGCATCGCAGAGCGGCAAGCTGTGCCGGTACTACCGGCCCGGTAGTGTGCCTGCAGTTGCATGTTGCAGTCGTGTCCGCCTCAGCCGCGGGGTACCTCGTCATGGACGAGCTGCCATTGCAGCCTGCCAAGCCGCCAAGAATCTTGGCCCAAGATTGAAGAATTCCGCTGCCCGTGGCCGCACAGCTGCGAGATGCAACGCTGGTGTGCACGTTGGAATGCACAGGCACCGCTCTGATTACAGCGCAGGCCCAGCATCATGCACTGCATGCGTAAATTGCGCATGCAGGCATGCCGCGGTGTTGCTGCTAGAGCTGCTAGCGCTGTTGTTGTCGGAGGCTTGTGTGGGATGGGGTTAAGAGTGACGACCAGCAGCTAAGAAGCGAAGGACGAGTGAGGCGGGCGGGCTGCGCGGCGTCTTGAAGCCTGCTATCGCGGTGACGTACAGACAGCTCGATAGGCCAGCAGCGTGGACTGCAGTGCGATCGGGTGGGCACTCGCAGAGTCAGCGGCAGCCTACAGTACTTGTTCACACAGGCTGATCCCACCGTTTCACCACGATGTGCGGCGGCACCATGACGCGGCAACAGCCTTCCTTGCTCGGCGGGGCCTCGGGCGTGTTGTCCGCGTCGGAGCACCATGACGCGGCAACAGCCTTCCTTGCTCGGCGGGGCCTCGGGCGTGTTGTCCGCGTCGGCAGAGCACTACGAAGACAGCCTAATGGCATGAGCGAGCGAGGAGAAGGCCGTGATCCCGTCGTGGCCGGCGTTGTGGCGCTTGGTCTACTTGCTCGGCTGTACTTGGTCTTGGTCTCTGTAAAGCATGTCTCAGCGTCGTTTGGATACGCCTGATACCACTGTGGTGACACTGCAACTTGCAGCGCCAACGGGGCGACGAAACGGACGCGGGCGACGGGTCTAGCTCGGCAAGCTGCTCGGCTTGGAGCCGTGTTGCTGCTTCCTGGTTGCAGGGGCGACGGCGAGCAGTACTGCTGCTCCACCGGGAGGCCGAGCGCAGCGCAGGGCTGTAATGGTGGCAGCAGGCGTATCTTGTCGCACAGTCGTGTCCGTAAGTGGCTCCACTTGGCTAGCCGCGGCTTAGGTGAAGTCCTCGCCTCGTGAGCTACACCTTGCAGTTAAACTGCCGTGCTTTCCAGCGTTGCTGCTGCTGCAGCTGGTCTCTGCTTTTGCGGAAGGCTGCAGCAGTGCCTCGCGACAAGAGTCCTCCGGCTGCGGCCCTGGAAAACAATAAAAGCAGAGAAGACGCTGCTCTGCTCTGCTTTCACCAATTGCGGCGCTGGTCCGTTTAATCGATCGGTTGCCGCCTTGACGTCCTCGTTGCGGGCGCTGCACGCTGTCGGCAGAGCATTTCCAACACTGCCGCCGCCGCCGCCGCTGCCGCCACTTTCCGGCATCCACGGCGCGAACGCACGACGAACTGCCGCCGCCGCCGCCGCTGCCGCCACTTTCCGGCATCCACGGCGCGAACGCACGACGCCGCCGCCCATAGTCGAGCTCCGTCAGTCTCCATCTGTCTGGCGCTGCTCGCTCGTAGGCGTCCACGTGGATTTGACTCGTTATTAGGGCGGCGTTTTCGACCTCTGAGCTGGCGCCTTTTCGCGTAGAATACTGAGATCAAGTGAATTCGGTGCCAGAGACGCTGCGACACATCGCCCAAGCATAGAAGAGGAGCGGCAGGGGAGGATCGAGTGAGAGCTGGGAACCAGTTTCCGGCCGGTCTCGCGGCGCAGCCAAACGCACAGCGCGCGCGCTGCCATACTTGAATCGTCCCCGCGGCCAGCAAGAACTCCCCGTCTTGCTACACCCACCCACCTACTCTCTCACCCAGCCACCCTCTAGCTCGTCACCATGGTGGGGTTCCTGCGCAAGAAGAAGTCGGACCGCGTGATGCTCTCGGGCGACACGGTGCTGGACCGCAAGGGCAAGGTGGACGGCGCCAGCCTGCTGGACGGCGACGGAGAGCCCACGGAGAGCTCGCTCTACGACATGAACGCCAAGCGCAACGGCCACAGCAACAACCAGCGCAACTCGGACGAGGAGAACCGCCCCAACCCCGTGAACAACGGCAACAACGCCGGCTACCCGCCGGTCATGGCCACGGGCATGTACCCGCCGCAGCACTCGGCCTACGGCCAGCAGCAGCAGCAGCAGCCAGGTGCCTACGGCTACGGCAACAACCAGCCCCAGCAGCAGCAGCAGTATGGTCAACCGCAGCAGTACGGCCAGCCTCAGCAACAGTACGGCCAGCCCCAGCAGCAGTACGGCCAGCCCCAACAGCAGTACGGCCAGCCCCAGCAGCAGTATGGCCAACCCCAGCAGCAGTACGGCCAGCCTCAGCAGCAGTACGGACAGCCTCAGCAGCAGCAAGGCTTCGGCCAGCAGCAGTACCCGCCCACGACACTGGGCGGCCAGTACCAGTACCCAGTTCGATACGGCCAGATGCCTCCCCCCATGCCTGCAGCAGCGCCCAAGCGTTCACGGTTCCGCATCCCCGGCATGGGCAAGAAGAACTAATCCGACTGGACGCGTGGCTCCATGGGAGTTTAGCCGCGCGCGCACTCGCTGAGATGGAGACAAGCGGGCGGACGGTGATCAAGTATTGTGGTCTCTCTCTGCAGGCGAGTAGAGCCTCGTGGTGTAATCTGTTGCGTGCCAAGGGAGGGAGACCGGTTCCGCCCGCGTTTGGACCGCGTTGCGATAGCTTCCCGACTAGTCTAGCTGTAGCCTAACCTTCCTCTTCCTTTCATTGCTAAATAAATTAAGGACTTCGAATGTCA
>JAIKVH010001026.1:0-10979 GCA_024679275.1 Phytophthora niederhauseri
GCAAACTGAGCAGGAACGTGATGAAGCACGCGATAAGCTTGCAATCGTCCAACGCGCTCTGGATACGCGGCTCGAGTCGTACGAGCTGAACGGCAGCTTGCACACGGGTCTGCTCTTCGAGATCTCAAAGCTGCAAGACCACAGCGAGGCGTTAGCTCTCCAACTCGCGCAGGAGCGGAAGCAAATGTCAGCGCTTGGAGTGCAGCTGAAGAAGTCACAAAAGCGCGAGGAAGAGCTGGAGGATGCGCGGACAGTTCGGGAGACCTGGGTTGCCACAATGGAGAATGAACGTGCTGCACTCGACGAAAAGCTGGCTCAGCTGTCCGGTGACGTGCAGACCGCAGCGTGTGAAAAGGCTACACTCCTCCGCTTCATCCACGAGCAAGCTGAGGCCAAGTTCCAGCTGGAAGCTCGACTAAAGGACGAGCAAGCGCAGCGGCGACAGGAAGTTGCGAGAGCGCAGCACGCGCTAAAGCTCTGGGAGGAGGAAAGACAGCAGCTCAAAGTCAGTTTGCAGTCTGCTCGACAGGAGTCTGAACGACAGCGAGAAGAGTTCGATCGCGTCATGGCCACACTGCGAGAGCAGCAGGAGGTCAACTCGAAGCAGCGAGCACGGGAGGCAGAGATGAAATTGGAACTGGAACGGCTTGAAAGTGCTCGCAAGAAGTGCGAGGATGATTTCTTAGCAGCTAAAGACGTTTGTCGCGAGCTTCAGTCTACTGTCGAGCAGCACGAGGAAACTGGACGTCAACTGCGCTCAGAGATCGACGCGCTGGAGACAACTCGACGCGAGTTGCTTGGACAGATCGAGACGAAGCAAATCAGAGATCGACGCGCTGGAGACAACTCGACGCGAGTTGCTTGGACAGATCGAGACGAAGCAAGCTGAGGAGCGTGCTCTTCGTGAGGCGATGGAGGGCGCTCTCCAAGACTTAGCGGCTCTGTCCAAGCAGCGGAACGATGCAGCGAAGGCCATGAGCGAAGCTGTGACGATCAGCGCGTCTTCGCTTGAAGAGCAGCAAGCGCTGGAGCGCCAAGTGGAGGCGCAGCGCACACAGATCGAGAAGCTCAAGAACGCCAAGAACCTGCTGCAGAACGCCATGCTGGAGCAACTGGCTGCTCTGCGCAAGCAGTTGCATGTGGAACGCCGCCAGCGCATCGAGGCGGAAGCACGACTCAAGCAGTTAAAGCCCTTTCCAGCTGCTGGATCGAGTGCGCGTCGCGTGGCTTCAGAGCACGAAGGCGAAGAAGCTCGAAGACCACCGGAGGCAGTGGACTGGGAAGCACCGCAGCCGTTGCCCCCTCCGTCGGCTCCAGTGCCATCTCCAGCTCCACTCCCTCTGTATCTGTCCACGGGACCGCTGAGTCATCGATCGGAGTCGGATTTGCCGACAGCATTGCCTTCACCGTCCTCTTCGTCGTCGTCATCTTCCTCCTCCGAAGACGAAGCCGACGTATGCGAAGCCTTAGACTACGAACTTAGCCCCGTCAAAGCCGTGTCCGTCGCCCCGCTGCCAACCGAAGATCAAGCCGAGTCTGAAACAGAAGCACCCATATCGTTGCTGGAGCTAGCAGGAGGCATTTGACACGTAAGACTCGTGTAAACAACAGCAAAATAAATAACTTTTGAACAGGGACATAGCATCCTGTCTGCCAGCCAACACCACCTACATGGAACACAAGATGTCGCCGTGGAGATAGCATAGCATCCTGTCTGCCAGCCAACACCACCTACATGGAACACAAGATGTCGCCGTGGAGATAGCCCACGTGCTTCCCTCCCCACGTGAGGGTCACGTCAAATGGGATCGGCTCCGCGTCACAGAGCATGGGGGCTGCATGCATCATCAGGTCCGACTCCTTGAGGCACAACACGCCCTGGCCGCCGTGGCCCTTCTCCGCTTCGATGCTGATTGCGATGTGAACCCCGCCATTCACTGCCTTGGTGATGGCCGAGTGCGTCACGCCATTCGCCATCGCCTCCCTCCACGACGCGGTGCGGAAGTTCGTGTAGGCCAGCTGAGACTCCTCGTCGTCGTCCACGCGAGCGCTGGACTGGAAGCCGTTCTGCACCAGGTGAGCGACTTCGTACACCTTGCGCTGGAGGGCATAGACATCCTCGGAGGGCAACGGGAAGATGGTTGAGATACTCACGGGCTCCACAGGAATCAGCTCCAAACGGCCTGCAGCGAGCGCAGAGAGGCGGTCGTTGGTCATGGCCAAGGGCTGAGCTCCACTCGGTCCGACCGTGAAGTCCGAGTACTGGTTGGGTGTAGTTGTCCTCGAGCTCGTGCTGCTACCAGAACGAAGTCGGCTCTTCCGCAGCACTCGGCCAACCACTTGAGCTATCGATGACCTCCTTCGACTCATCGACACCCGAACACTGTGGCGAGACGACTCGCCGCTACTCGTGGTGCTGTTCGAGTTGATAGCCCCACGACTGCTTTGACTCCGCCTACCTGTTGTCCGACTGCTCGACTGGTTTGACCCATTGCGTGATCCGTGCCCTCGCCAACGGTAGCCGGCATTCTGCAGGATAGAACCACCGCCACCACCGTCTCGCTCCTCGTAGGTCCAGATATTCGCATCCAGCTTCACCAGTTTGATCTTGAACTCGTGCACGTCCCTCTTGTCGCGGAGAGCATGGTTTCCCTGGCGTAAATCAGCAATTGCTGCTTCGTCCATGTTGTACGAAAAGAAGCGATCGATCTCCAGCTCGTAAATACTGCAGACTGGTTTGTGCGTAGATGTCACAATCTTCTCACACGACCAGTACTCAACATTTTTCAGGCGCTGCTTCGTGTCACTCAACGAGTGAGCCAAGATGCGGTCCTTGTACGCAGGCGGAGAGTCCCCAACCAGCATTTCCTCATCTGGCTCACAAAAGAGATCGCGACACGAACGCTCCCCCACCATCGAAAAGGTCGCAGCAACACCGATTTTACGCGGGAACGACGGCAGGAACCGGATGGGAGGCTCCTCAAACCCTGTGAAGATCTCCTTGGCTTCAATCGATGCACGCAACTCGTCATACCGCAGCACCTCTTGCCACTTGCGACCCGTGTTTTCGGTGACCAGGTCGGACTTAGCCAAAAGATCCTTGACCTTCTTGTGGTGACCACGAGCAAACGGCACGAAATGACCGCTGGATCCCAGTCTATCTATCGCACGCTGCTTGCTGCCCGAAGCAGACAACGCTTGACGTCCGTCTGGAGACTGGGCTGGGAGCTGGTCGTTCAGGAAAGAAACCCAATTGCTGGGATTGTAAGCCTTATCGGGTTCTTGGACTGAATTAACCCCTTCGTGAATAATAATCGCCAGGCTGTCGGGGTCTCGATCGTCCAAAAACGGTGTGAGCAGACCTGGTTGCCGCGGAGGTCGATCAATTGGTGACTTGAGCACTGTGAAGGGGAGGTCGTCCTCGCAGGAAGTAAACACTTCCTCATAAATACTGTCACCACTTGCTGATGACGAAGCTGCGGCACTGCTACGCTGAGCATCCCAACTCTCGCTGCCTTCCTCCAGAATTATACTGTCGTGCTGGAAGTCTCCTGACTTTTTGTTGCTCTTCCCCTCAAGTTTGCGGATCGCCTTGATCTGCGCTTCGATCGCGGAGTCGGTGGCTCTCTTTAGACACTCAGCCTTGTACGCTTGATCAATGGATGCAGCTAGGGTAGAAGTCGACATGTCGACGTCGTAGTTCAGGTTGCCCGAGAGAATTGTGTGGTGGTACAAATTCGGAAAGTCCACAGCGGCGCGGTCCGCGTCCATTCCGAACGAGTGGATGAGGCTAGACGCCACAGCGTGCTTCGTTAACAAGTCGTTGTCCACTGGTCGGTAGAGTCGCTGAGAGCTATTGCTGAGTGAAGTGCCGAGGTTGCACGAAACGAACGCGATGGACGCGTCGAAGTAGCGGATGGGGATACCGACGACTTCATTGAACGTCTTCCGCTGGGCCCAGATTCGCCCATCGGCTGCTTGAAACTTGGCATTGCCACTGGCATCGTCGGCATTATTTACAAACACAATTTGACACACCGACGCCTGACAAATCGTGCAAAAACACATACGAATCAGTCAAGTAACAGAGAGTGAAGCGTATCAAGCTCGTCCGCAAAACTTACATCTTGAACGTGGCCTCGCACCGCCGTGCCAGCAATTGAAGTGATGGAACGGTAGGCTGTCGGGTAATTCACTTGGAGGAGGTATCCTCGGATCACCTGTTCGATCGTCTGCACCTCGACACAGTGCTGAAGCGAGAACACGTACAAATCCTTCCCTGGCGGGATCCAGTCGTGCAGGTTGGTCGGACACGGGGTCCAGTTCATATCGAACGTAGTCACAAAGATGCTCGCCGTCCCCATGTGATGCCGCTCCTGCTCGCGCATCCGCACCGACTGGCGCAGCAGGTCCTCCGAGAGCTTGCTGTTCTTGGTGGACGAGCCGGCGTTGCTCACCCACGGCTCGCGCACGTGGCGCACCACCCAGATGTGGAACTTGCCGTAGATGACGGCGTTGATGAAGCCCTGTAGCGGCACGATCGTGGCGTGCAGCAGGTCCAGCGTGAAGGATGTGTTGCCCGAGAAGGTGGCGTACGCGCGGTCCACGACGGCCGGCAGCCAGCACAGGATGAAGCCCGAGATGTAGACCGTGAGGTTGTGCACCACGGCGTAGTACGCGTCGTTGGCGTCGTCGTTCTCGTACGTCTTGAGGCGCTTCTTCATGTTGATCTTGACCAGCACGAGGAACACCGTCATGGCGATGCCGCCGGCGATGACCCAGAAGTAGAGCACGCCGAACATCCACCAGAGCTCCTCCGTCTTGTCGTCCTCGACCACGACCCAGCACCAGAGGCCGGCGTCGCCGAACTTGTTGAAGATGAGGCAAATGGACGGGATGCCCAGCGTGAAGAGCATCGTGCTGACGATGTACCACTTGATCTTCTTCATGAGCATCTGCTGGTCCTCGCCCATGCACACCCAGCGGTACAAGTTCAGCGCCATGATGAAGTTCCACGCGATCGGCGCGCCGTCCCCGAATGTGATGACTGCACAATAACAACACATTAGTACATAAATAAATAAATAACAGCATTGTAGTATGATATGGTAGTAGCGTACTGAAGGCCTGGATCTTGCAGATGGGCGTCACGGGTTCTCCTGCGTCCTGGTCAAATGTCTCGGTGGGGAGGACGCCGAACGCTCGGCCCGTGGCGCCGAAGAGGTCCTAATAAGGTAGAATAGAGTAGAGTGTTAGAAGGTAGGATGAACAGTAGAACGGGAGGGTAGAATGGACCAGCACTCTACCAGGTAGGCGATGATGTGGATGAGCTCCTTGGTGACGTCCAGGTGGTGGGCCGACGCCGCGTAGAGCGACAGCGACTTGGCCTTGAGGCGGCGCGCGTACCAGTAGCGGCCGATGATGTAGAAGGCGCCGATGATGGACAGCACGGAGGACGTGGCCGACGCCACCGTCTGGTAGTGCTGGTGGCGCGCCTCCGCCGACGACGACGGCGTGCCCATGGGCGAACGCCACCGTCTGGTAGTGCTGGTGGCGCGCCTCCGCCGACGACGACGGCGTGCCCATGGGCGCGGGAGTGTTGGTCGCTCCTGCCTCCCAAAGGCTCAATTGCGAAGTGGACTGGGGTTCCGTGAAATGGGAAGAAGCTTTTCGGCCAATCCTGTTTGCTGAGACCGCTGTGAAACTGCACCATCGTCAAAATGAGTTTACCTTTTGAATCGGATTTATCAGTTATTAGTAAAGTATCGATGTGACCTCTTCAATCGTATACCCCTTCCGGAATAATTTTATGAACTATTCAAAATGTTCACCGCGCTTGAAGTGACACACAGTGCGTAAGAGTGGGACATGCGTCCCGTCTCTTGCCGGCAGTCTCCACGCGACCTGCACCATGGTCAAGCTGCTCTGACTTGCTTTTCAGTCATCTTGCCGGCAGTCTCCACGCGACCTGCACCATGGTCAAGCTGCTCTGACTTGCTTTTCAGTCTTCTGGCCGCTTTCCTGCCGCTTGTTGGCAACAAGTTTGCTGGGCGATCGCTTGGCGGCGCTTTCCCCGCTGTTTAGTATGGCGAGTGAAGCGTCGAAATGGCTGTTGTCGCTCTCAATCTGGTTTAACACGCGGCGGCGAGCTTGAACATCCGCTCGCTGGGGCCTTGAAGCTGGTGGCCGCGGACGCGGCTAAGCGCAGCGCTTGCACCAAATCGAGAGCCACATCATAGCTCGGGAAGCAAGGAAGGAGAGCATGCCGGTGGTTTTGCCTGCCCCTCTACTGTACTGAACTTCGAGTCGGGGCCTTGGATAAATGCCCTCCTCGACTGCGACGGCAAGTGAATAGAGAGAGATGAGATCTGAGCAGTAGGATTCGCCGTTCCCCCCAAATACCCCCGCGCGCTTCTGCGACCGGCCAAACAACAGCAATGGCAACAGCAGCAGCAGCAGCAAAAGCCAAGCCAAGCTGCCACGTTGGCGCAGCACGCAGTGCTGGCGAGTCGACCGTGTGTCGTCGACGACGCGTCGTTCCAGTCGTGCCTGTACCCATCTCAGCCAGCCCTTTCCACGTTTTCATTGGCAGAAAAGGAGTAACCCGGTTCGGTCCATCCGTCCAATCAGCTGCCGAGAGACGAGGAGACGCGAGCCAAAAGCTTGACAGGGATGGATACACTTTGTATCAATCGCCGCCATGGACACGACGGACGCGCCGCAGCTCATCGAGCACGTGAACCAGAGCGTCAACTTCACGCCCAACGACTGCCGCTGGATCCCGGGCTCGGCGCGCTTCGTGGCCATGGGCATCTACCCCAAGGCCACGGGCGCGCTGACCGTCTACGGGCTCAACCAGGGGCAGCTCAAGACGCACGCGGTGTTCGAGAAGCCGCACGGAATCAAGTGCGGCACATTCGGGGCCTCCGCTCTAGAGGACAGACACCTCGCCACGGGCGACTACGGCGGCGTCATGAGCGTCTGGTAAATGGCCACTTCAAGCTCGAAAGAACGGGCTCAAAAGCTCCAGAATTGAACTCGCAAGGGCTGATAATGTGTCTGCCTTTTGTTGCTGCCGTGGACAGGGACCTGGAGAAGGCCGACGTGCCCGTGTACTCGGCACAGGCGCACAAGTCCATTGTAAACGCGATCGACGGCTGCGGGGGCCAGAACATCGGCAGCGGCGCCCCGGAGATCGTCACGGGCGGACGCGACGGCTGCATCCGCGTCTGGGACGTGCGCGTGCCCGAGCCGGTGGTGACGCTGGAGCCCAAGGAGACGGACACGGCTCGGGACTGCTGGACCGTGTGCTTCGGCAACTCGTACAACGACGTGGAACGCTGCGTCGTGGGCGGCTACGATAACGGCGACATCAAGATGTTCGACCTGCGCACCAACTCGCTGCGGTGGGAGACCAACTGCCAGAACGGCGTCGTCAACGTGCAGTTCGACCGCAAGGACATCGAGATGAACAAGCTGCTGGTGACCACGCTCGAGTCCAAGTTCCGCGTCTACGACCTGCGCACGTTCCACCCGGAGCAAGGTTTCGCGTGCATGACGGAGAAGGCGCACAAGTCCACGATCTGGCAAGGTCGCTTTCTGCCCCAGAACCGCGATCTGTTCATGACTGGCGGAGGCAACGGTGGCTTCAATCTGTACAAATAGTAAGTGGCGGCGACGTTTACTGCGTAGGGGGTGGATCTAACCACTTGTTGCTGTGTCTTTAGTCATTACCCGCTCTCGAGAACGGCGAAGGACGCCGATGGACGACTGTATGGCGTTTGTGGCACAGTCGAGTTGCTGAACTCGCGAGTGCTTTCGACCCAGCCCATTGTCAGCATGGACTGGAGGTACACCACGAAACCCTACAGCTACTCAACTTAATCGCTGTATTGCTAACTGTTTGGTTGTATTACAGCCCCGATCGCGAGGGCCTCTGCACCTTGGCGTGCTTGGACCAGACTGTTCGCGTCTACATCGTTACGAAAACCAACAAGTACTAGGTCGCTAGCCGCCTGGGTTCTGCATTATTTCATAATGATAATCGAGACTCTGAAGCACAAATCTACTCCACCGCTACGAGTCCTGCTGGGTTCACATTGACGTTGGAGGTCAGTGGTTTGAAGCCGAGCGCTCGGATTTCCTCCTCCGGGATGCCAAACTGCGTCAACTTCTCTGTGAACGTCCGTAGTGTGTCGTTGTAGGCCTTGCTCTCCTTGGCCACGTTGTACTGCAGCTTGCGGATCTTGGTGTTCTTCGAGTCCAGCAGCGTGCCGAGCGTCTCGGTCACGCGCCGCGCCTGTACTGGGTCGAGGTTGGCAGCGAGCAGAATCTCCTGCAGTTGAGCTCCCTTGCGCGCGTGCTGGTCGTCCATGGCGGCGAGACGCTGCTCCAGGATGAGGTTCTTGCACTCGCCCTTCTTGTGGATGGTCTGCACCGTGTGCTCGAACGTGTCGTAGAGCGCGTTGCGGTCCGACTCCATGGTGCGGTACTTGGTCGTGAGCTCCGCCTGCCGCTGCTTAAGGTCGTGCACCTGCTGCGCCAGATAGAGCAGCCGCGCCTTGGCGTTGCGCAGCGAGAGTTTGTCCTTCTGCTCATCTTTGAGCTCGTGTCGAAGGTGCTCAACCTCTTGAATCGCAGCGGCCAGCGGCTCGGACAGACGCTTGTTCTCCTGGGAGACGTCGTGCATGAGCTTGGTGTTGGCCGCCGCCTTCTTCTTCATGGCGGCGATCTCGTTCTTGAGCGAGTCGATGAGCCGCAGGTTGTCCTTGGTGATGTCGTTGTAGTAGTTCTTGATCTGCGTGAAGGCCTTCTCGTGGTTCTTCATCAGGTCGTTGATGTGCAGGTTCTTGCGCTCCTCGATCTCGTGGATGTCGACCTTGCGGCGCAGCTCGAGCGACTCCTGCAGCTCGCGCAGCCGCTGCTGGCAGCGGGCCTCGAGCGCCGCGTTGTTCTTCTCGAACTGCTCGCGCAGCTTCATGAGGTTCTTCTCGTGCGCCTGCTTCATCTGCTCGATCTCGTCCTCGTTGGACAGGTCGCGCTCCTTGAGCTCGAGCTTGAGCGACTGCTTGGTGCTGCGCAGCACGGTCTCGCGGTGCTCGTGCAGGTCTCGCTCCTCGTCCAGGTGGCCCGTGCCGTCCGCCTGCACCCGCTTGAGGTTGTTCTTGTGCTCGTAGTCGAGGTGCTTGACCTTCTGCACGTACACGCGCACCTCGACACGGTGGTTATCCTCCATGACCTCCATCTCGCGGTCCTTGGCCATGATCTGGTTCTCGTGGTCCTGGATCTCCTATGCTTGACCTTCTGCACGTACACGCGCACCTCGACACGGTGGTTGTCCTCCATGACCTCCATCTCGCGGTCCTTGGCCATGATCTGGTTCTCGTGGTCCTGGATCTCCTGCTTGGTGATCTCGTAGAACGACTCGATCATGTCCTGGGCATCAAATAGAGCTAAGTGAGACCCTTACTCAAGTTGAAGTTGTCAGTTGGCTGTAGACGAACGCGTTCGTGCTGCACGTAGTTGCGGTCCACTTGGGCCTTCTCCAGCTGCTGCCGCAGCATCTGAATCACCTCCTTGAGCATCGGCACGTCCATCGTGTCGTACTCTACGAACCATAGACAACATACTTCAGGACCAAAGTAGAGCATTCTTCGATTGTGGGTAGGACGTACCTGAGGGCTCCTCCGGCGGAGGTTCCTCCTCCTTCTTGCCCTTCTTTCCCTTCTTCCCCTTCTTCTTGGGCCCCATTGACACTCGCTAACTTCTTGCTTCGTTCAGTTCACTCTCCAAATTCTGGAGGACGTTACGCCGGACGAGGTTGTGCCCCTTTGACCCTCTTGATCAGTCCGTCGCTGGTGACTTGCTCACTCGCTTCTTGCTTCGTTCAGTTCACTCTCCAAATGCTGGAGGACGTTACGCCGGACGAGGTTGTGCCCCTTTGACCCTCTTGATCAGTCCGTCGCTGGACTGGAGGACGTTACGCCGGACGAGGTTGTGCCCCTTTGACCCTCTTGATCAGTCCGTCGCTGGTCAAGATCCCGCACGTCCCTTCATCTCGCTAGAATCCTCAGGTCCAGAGGTCCTGTAGAGGAAGAGGGAGGGCGGCGTTCATGGGGAATGCGCGATCCAACACGAGGAGCTTGGCGAGCGTGCACTACCTGAGCGTCTCGGGCGACGAGAGCAAGTGGGTGTCTTTAGTCCGAGAGCTTTGAGGGTAGTGGGGTCTCTCTGGTTGACATGATGGTCCGTTGATGTGCTTCAAGCTCGACGATGTACGAGGAGCCTCTGCTGGACAAGACCCGCGCGTATGACGACGTTGCGCGCGGCAAGGAGCGGCAATTGCAGCAGAAACCTCACGACGACGCGGTGGACCTCGGGACGGTCATCCACCAGCTCAACAGCTTCTTCGCAGTCGTTTGGCCAGTCTCCACCGCTATCATGTGCTCCAGGTACTCGCTCACAAAGGCATTATAGATCCACTATGACAAGGCTAGCTCATCTCAATCGTCTTTGGCATGGTCGTAGTCTCGCTGCGTCGTACATTACAGACCCCGTCATGGAGCGAGCTATGACGTACGCCGAATCTTGAGAGTAATACTGCTTCCTTCAGTGGACTAACTGAGTGGTTGTCTGCGTAGGACGTACATGTACTACCAAGACATCGACTCGTCCGAGTTGTCCACAGCCGCAAAGACCGAGGAGGCGCTGCTCAATGCGCTCTTGGTCATCGTTTTCATCGCCTTCCTCACGTTCGGCATCGTGCTGCTCTACAAGTGCAACGGCATGCACCTCTTCGCGGGGTACTGCGTCATCTACTCGGCCGCGCTGCTCGGGCTCATGGGCTCCAAGCTCGTCATCATCGTGCTGTGCGACAACCTGCACTGGGTCGTGGACCGCATCTCGCTCACCGTCGTCATGTACAACTTCGCCATGGTGGGCGTGCTCAGCATCTTCTACCAGAAGGGCATCCCGGGGGC
>JAIKVH010001027.1:0-10976 GCA_024679275.1 Phytophthora niederhauseri
CGCAGCAGCCCATTGAAAGCCATCATCGAGTGATCAAGGTTGTCGTGACAGACTTCAAAAAAGCCCCCACCATCTCGATGGTGAACTCTGTCCTACCGCGAGTACTCCTGTACGGTGGTACCAACTTGGCCTCGGGACCGCAAGCTCACTACGCGGAAGGTATCTGTTTAAAATATCTATTGCCCGCTGGAACGACTTACATTGCTAACCATATATCTACCCCAGGACCCCTCCCTATCAACTCCGTAATGAAGGCAAAAAACTTTCTGCTTGATCCCAACAATCATCGTATTGTCAATGCCAAGGCAACAAACCGCCCCGCCCGTATATTTTTCAACACCAACTTGTCTATGGTTCACGTGAAGAACCCTGCTGGATCGATCGTCACAGCAGATCGGACCGAAAAGTATGAATTTCTTTTTTTTGCGGCGTGAGCGGATGCTGATTAATGTTCTTTGGCTTGTAGATTCCAGCGCTCGTTGCGAGGCTGGCTGGGTACTGCGACTCCAGTCGTGGATATACCACTCATATTCATGTCGCTGCATCAAGTTACGCTACGTGATCGACTTGTCACCAGCGCGGGCACGATGGCAGCAGACAAAGGTGTGTAAAGATGCTATATCCGCTACGACCTATCATAAAGCTGACGTACATCCGTAGATTCAATCTGTTCGTAGCGCACTTAGCTGCACGTGCAAGCGATACAAGCACTCGGGGTGGGAGTGCTCTCATGTGGTCGCCTCGCTGCATCTACTCGAAAAATTGAGCATCGATCAAGCGATAGCGTCAATTCCAAAGCATGGCCAACCTGGACGACCCCGTACGCTGGGAGGCGCCCTAGTGCGCGATGTGCCTACTGACGCGTATGGCATAGACCGCCTGGTTGATCTATTCACTAAACAGCCAGGCAGACCGCTTAAATGGCCAGTTGTGGATGAATTCGACGTAGAAGATGGCGGAGTGACCGTCCCAGACTACCGTGTTGGGCAGGTTGCTGCGTGCCGACTATCGGCTCAGGACGGTGTCTACATCTGGACCGCAACCCTTGTAGATGGAGGTCAGGTCGAGTACAAGGTTGAGGAGCTGGTCCACGCAATTCGGCGCGCTCATCATCTTGGCACAATGTAGGCTTGGTCATCTAGACGGACTTGAGAGCTGCATTTCTATCATTCTCTTATAACAATGCTTTTTTACTTTTCGCATTGTTTCCTGGTTGCATTTGAGAGGTGTTGGTCAGTTGGGTCTCGTCGTTGAGCTCTATGCCGCCCGTTACGGGTGTCGGACGCGCCTATGATGGCCGTAAGCTCTCTTGGTGCGTAGCGGCCGCTGACATGGTTCAGGATGGTCTTCTTGTCGGCGGGTGTACGTGGCAAGCGCGCTTTCTTCATGAGCAGTCAAGGGGCTACCATTAATCAATCCACGTGCGCCTTGAACTGCAGAAGTCCCAGAAAGCCTAGAGAAACAAGCTCATAAGGCCTACCGCTACCCGTGTATACACAAACGTTCTGACTAACCACGGTACTACCAACGCCTCAGCACATAGTACGACTGGTCCACACACAAGTTAGTCCTACATGTACGCCGTGGTCCAAGGTCTACCGCTACCCGTGCACACACAAACGTTCTGACTAACCACGGCATTATCAACGCCTCAGCACATAGTACGACTGGTCCACACACAAGTTAGTCCTACATGTACGCCGTGGTCGCGACGCAATGCCGGCAGCATCGCTCTGCTGCATGCACGATCGTCAGCCGCCCTTTGAATTATCGTGAGCTTGAGGTTGCGGGTTACTCGGCAGGTTACTCGGCGGCTTCGATACAACGCAACGAAAGGCTTCCATTCCCTTCGAAAGAAGGTAGCATAAAAAGCCAGGCACCGAAAATGTGGAGACATCTCAGCCTTGCCAGCGGCAAGCGCCAACTTTGAGCGCTAGTATCTCCACCAATACGTAGAGGTTGACAGCGCGACTACCTTCACTTTAAATGCCTTGCTTGGGTCTTTGCATTTATATATTAAAACGTTCAAGAAGTAGCTTCTATTCAAATGTCGATCTTTTGGACCTCCCCCCGAAAACCAGCATTTTGAGGTCTGGACTTCTGAGTCCCGCTTAAAAGCGGCCGAGCCCTTGTTTTGTTGTATATATAAATATGATACCACTCCGATTTGGCGTCCTGTTCATATACCGCGGGCTGCCGTCGATTTATAAGCAAATCACTTCGAATACCCAGGTGACACTGGGCATTCTGAGGGTAGCTCGTTTATATGAACGGCGTCTCTCTCAACATGGGCGGCAATCTCGACGCTGCCGTTCAAATGAAACACCCATATCAACATGGGCGGCAATCTCGACGCTGCCGTTTACATGAAACACCCGAGGTACGTACAATATAGTCAACAGGGTACACAGGTCGACGAATAGTTTCATGGACAATGATAACGGATAGTAATTGAGTAAATGCCAAAGTTGTTTTATTTTAATCCTTAAAAGCACTTCCAGCCCAACTCTCTAGTTGATTCTAACGTGGGCATCTACTACACCTGCTTCGCAGCCGCGGCATCTGCCCGAGAATGCGTAATTAAACAAATAGTTGCACACATCGAAGTGTATCCATACGGAAATGATGTTCAAGCCAAACCTTTGTGAGGCAGGTAACCAGCAAGCCCCGCCCTGCTATATCGTTGTGGGTTCTCAGGAACCGAAAGTCACCAATTGAGGTTGCCTGGTCTGATGAGGTCATCGGTGATATAACGCCCTGGTCAGCGTCCAATGGCCGCGTTGGCGCCAGCAATGAGCTATTTCATTCGTTTTGCAGGTAAGGTATATTGTGCTCCTTTAGTACTGTGTTGTGTGCTAACGATCAGACGAGAGAGCTAGCGGAACGAAGGAGAGACGCATGGTGCGCCTGGTCTTGGCCTTTTAGCTTGATGGGTAAATTGCGGAATAAGAAATAATAGTACGTTAATGGGCCAAGTCCTTGGAAGTGGGCATTTCAACGCAGGGAAAAGAGTATTATTGAAACGAACGATGCTCATGTCACTGTCGAATTGAGCTGATTGGTTTGGCGAGAAACACGAGGTTGGGCATCTTAGGCTAAGAGTGATTGAGTATTGAGCAAATTGACATGTCAAAAATGCCTAGGCAAGTCATGTTGGTCATCTTCAGCTAACCCCCGGGCACTTTGCTAGGACAAACCGGAAAAATGCTAAGCCAAATCCGAAATTCACTGAAGTGAAGTAAAGTGTACCATAATTTTGTCCTAGCGGTTCGTCTAGGACAAAAGTTGCGGTACACTATTCTGAAATCAAGTAAAAACGATTTTGTCCTCCCGTTTGTCCTAGCAAGAGCGACCGGGGATAAGCTTGGTCGATATGGCGCAAATTGATACGCCTTCAGTGAAGCCATGACGCTCTCATAGCGTACTAGAGCGTCCGTAAGTGTTTGAATGCAGGTTTTGGTAAATAATAAACGCTTAGTATGAACCTTTGGTAAATAATGTGCATAAATCTTAGCATTTATCGACGGGTACCCGATTCCGGCAGATATCAGCTTAAACATTACAATTAAGAAAGTGAGACCCGGTTTTGGAAAGTTACAATTTTTTGCCGGGGCCAAGCACAGGTCTTCGACCTGTGAATATGTCTGCCTCTGAACTATTCGCGGGGCTGAAACTTTGACACTAGTAGCTGCTTATACGCTTGCTCTAGCCCGCTGCACGATGCAAAATGTTACATGTTAACACAAAAAACTGCAGTTTTAGGAAAAATCGGCGCGTTTTAACGTTAAAATGAAAGCAGTTTTAAAATCCAAAAAAATATTAATTTTGTGAAGTACGGTATACCAAGGGTTGTCAATACCAGATTCTATCGCTCACAAATCGTAAAACGTATTGACTGAAGTAGCGTCAAAGGTGCCACGATTCTGAAGTCGCACCCTATCGTAGTAAACACTGGCACCATGTAACTATCTGATATGAAGTTCTAAAGCAAAAGAAAATAGGTGGGGTAGTTAGGTGCGTTGAGTTTGTAGGGTATACTATTTGGAATGGTATTATAGCTAATTGTACACCTAAACATAGGGCTATGGTGTTCTATTCGGAATGGGTGTACTAATTGGTACAACCCGTTAGTACGCTTTTTGTAGAAACTAAAACAAATTAACAGTAAACGTTTACCGATGCTACTTGGTTTCTTCCATTACTCCTAGCATCCTCGCCATCGCCTGGAAAAGCAAAAGTAATTCAAACGCTAGTTTAGACCAAATCAAAAGGTGTTAGGTAGTGAGTTGGCCTTACCTCAAGTTTCTTTCGGCTCTTCAACAGTCGTTTCAGCCTCCAAGCTTCTTGGATCTGTAGGTTCATCATAACACGCAACGTCGCGTTCTCCTTTTCCGATTTATGGCGCTGCTCGAGTTGTCTCTTGGCGATCTGCTTCCACAGCTTTACCCGGTGCCAATCCGTGAATAACGCACGAGCCGCTACAGTTTCTTGACGACGCGCCGCATCCAGCTGCTGCAGTTGAACCGTCAATGCCTTGAGCTCGCTCCGCAGTGTTTCAATCTTCGCTTTCGAGGAAATTCTCTTGGAGCGTTTTGGTTTCTCCAACTTGGGTGTAGATGGGTCTTTAGCCACGTGTGTGTTGACGGATTCGACCGGATCATCGGGTTCTGAACCGTAATGTGCTTCGGTCTTAGGTACTTCGGTGCGTATGACCGACATCTCGTTTGCTAGTTCGGGTAGTTCACTCCACAGTTCGTCGGAGACGCAGATCTCGAGAAGATCGGATGTGTCAAGGTCGCAGTCAACCACCGGAAACTCAACGTCTGCGTCCGGGATCTCAAGAGAATGGGCTCGATTCAAGGCGCTCAACATCTTGTCCGTTGCAGTCAATGTAGGTGGTGGTACTTCAACCGAAACGCCAACCGGTTCACTTGGTCCGTTGTACTGAGCACGGGATGAAGCCACACTCTTCTGGTTGGGTGCAAAAGTGTTTGTGATATCGGTGACCTCGTCGTATCATAATTAGTAAATCTCGCGACTACCGGTACTGGATTTTCACTTCGTCGTGTGCTTGTGTCTGATTGCAAATCTACTTCGGTGGTAAGCTTGGGCATGTGTACTGGTTGGTACACTAGTCCACTTCAAAGTGGGGCCAGGCACTTTGGGCTTAACACCAAGGGTGTGCACTTGCTTTTACTTGAGGGCAGGAGACTAGTGACAGACGAGTGAAACTACGGTGCTGTAGTCTGCAAACGGGAGTATCGGACGTGGTCCTCAGTTGACTTTCCGCGGTTAATCAATGTGGTGCTGTCCGAGTAAAACATCATGTTTCTCTAAGAATATGTTGTCCTGGCGGTATTACATGCACCGTGATCCCCATCGGAGCTGCACGCCACAGTGATTACGACGAGGTTTTCGCCCTATTGATGCTGACAAATATCCAGCGAGTCTTTGGTGCCCATAAGTTGTCGGCCGAGGCAACCTGCCACCTTTGCAATGCGCTGCCCCGGCAACAACTAAACCTTCTAAATACGCACATTCATAATCTATAGGCGAAACATGCTGAAATCTATAGATCTAACCCCCGGTTTTCAGTACCGAGTCTTAGCGGACAACGAACCGGTTGAGAAGGGAGACTCAGTCTCCATTGGCCATACACCCGCGCACGACGCGATCGCGTCCCGAGATGGAGGCAGTGTCGTCTCAAATCGCTTCGGGGGACACGAAAGGAAATTCCACGTGACAGCCACACCAAGTGTCGTGAACACGCTGACCAAGAAGCTTACTGCCACAGCGCTTGGACAAATATGAGTCATTTTCCACCAATCGAAATGTTCGGTTGTTTACAGCGCCGAGTCGTCCAAGAGTTTATGTCGGCTCGTTTTCCGAGTTGGTATAGGTACATCCACTGCCCAAGGTCGCAAAATGCTCGATATGTGCCACGAGCAGGTTGTGCAGTACGCCAACAAGGGCACGATTCCTGCCAACTCACCTCAGCTCATTCCTCAACACGACACCAAGTGCACACGTCAAACAGCCAACCCACACCTCCATTGAATCAGTCCATCGTATCGGGTCTGCGTCAATGAATCTCCAGGAGAAGCTCATGACGAGCAGCAACGAGCACCTGGCCCAGCGCCGCACGTCCTGGACGTTCATGCGGGCGCTGCTGTGGAAGAACTGGCTTATTAAGAACCGCCAACCTGTTGCGACCGCGTGCGAGATCCTCGTGCCAACGTTCTTCATCCTGCTACTTGGGGCGCTCAAGTTGATCACCAAGACAGTCGACGTTCCTGCAGGCTGGAGCGATGACGCCGACAACACTGCAGGCACGAGCTACAACCTGTTCCAGCCCACAGGTCAGTCCATCGAATGGGTCGACGTCGATTTGCCCAAGTTCGCGCTGCACGAGTCCACCATGACCGGCCTGATGCTCAAGCTCGGGCGTCAGTCCGTTGACGACGGCCTGCGCCTGGAAGAGCTCTCTGCGCCCGACTTGGCTACGTGCAGGACGGGGGTGTTGGCCGAGGGACTGGTCGAGACGGACTCGTCGTCGCCCTACAGCATTCCGACTGAGTGTGGCGGCAAGGTCGTGCCCTACAAGATCGGCATCGCCCCAGACAACGCCTTCACTCGCAACTACTTCGCCGAGGCGATGGACATGTGGTACCCGCGTGTCGATCTCCTGAACTCGACGAGCCAGTCTCTTACGGTTCCGTCATTCAAGGAGAGCATACACTTCTTCGACTCGAACGACGCGCTGACGGAGTACGTCAAGAGCGCCAACTACGGCGACAACCTCGAGAACCCCAAGATCTTCGCCGCCATTGTGTTCGATTCAGCTCCGTCGGGCGACGACATCGGAACGTTTGCGTCCATCGAGTACTCGTTGCGCCTGAACGCGACGAAAGGCGAAGGCAGGGGTTCTGCAGGTCGCGTGCCTACCACGGACAGCTCCTTGTCCGACGTGGAGCTATTTCAAAAGGACATCGTGACGGATTACTACTCGACGTATACCGTGACGGGGTTCATGACGTTGCAGACTCTCGTCACTCGTTTTGTGACCTGCATGCCCGAGTGGATCTCGGCCAACCAGTCCACTACAGGCATTTGCCAACGACCCCAGACTACCGCCTTGCCCTCGTCCGAGCTCGATAGCACGTTTCTGAATGCTTTCAGCGAGGACGGCTTGATCCTCGAGGCCATGAGTTCGTTCAGTGGAGCAAACGTTTCGAGTATTTTGGCTGGGCTCTCCAACGGCACGAAGGAAACGTTGCTGATGCCTCTGCGCCAAGCTCCGCAGTCTGTACTGGGCGCTACCGTTGCTCCATTCCCCGTCGACGACTACACCAGCTCTCCGTTCTACGCGAATGTTGCAACTGTCTTCTCGATCGTCTTCATCATGGCGTACTTGTTCACAATCTCGCGCATCCTCGTGGTGCTCATCCAAGAGAAGGAACTGCGTCTGCGCGAGTTCATGAAGATCCTTGGAGTGACCGAGAAGACGATCATCTTGACGTGGTACATCACGTACGCGGCTATTCTCTTTGTCGGCGCGGTCGTCCAGGCGCTTGCTGGTCTGGCTGGGCTCTTCCCGAACAGCTCGCTGATCGTCACCTTCCTGTTCTTCTTCCTGTTTGGACTGAGCGTCTTGGCGTTGGCGTTCCTCATCAGCACGCTATTCAGCAAGGCTCGTGTGGGCGCGTTCGTGGGCATGGTGGCGTTCTTCGGCATGTACGCTGTTTCCCAGGGCTTTTCAGAGGGCACAGCCGAAAGTACAAAACGGCTCGGCTCGCTACTGTCGCCGGTGGCGCTGTCACTTGGAGTTAATGTACTAGCGAACGCTGAAGAAACTGGCGAGGGTGTGCAGTTCTCCACGATGGACACGCTCAGCGATAACTACCGCCTGAGCACAGCAATCCTGATGTTTGCCATCGATACGGTGCTCTACACGGTGCTTGGTCTGTACTTCTCAAAGGTGATGCCGAAGGAGTACGGAACGTCCCTCAAATGGTACTTCCCGGTGTCGCCTTCGTACTGGCGTAGCCGCAAGCAACACCAAGTCACTGTCGAAACCCCGGCAGACAACCTCATGGACACCGTGGCTCTGGACGTGAACCCCAACTTCGAACCGGTCAGCACTGATCTTCGTGAACAGGAAAGTCGCGGTGAAGCTCTCACTGTGCAGCGACTTCGCAAGGTCTTCCAGGTCCCTGGCGGAGAGAAGATAGCGGTCAAGGGGCTCGACGTCACCATGTACAAGGACCAGATCACCTGTTTGCTGGGTCACAACGGCGCCGGCAAGACCACCAGTCACCATGTACAAGGACCAGATCACCTGTTTGCTGGGTCACAACGGCGCCGGCAAGACCACCCTGATCTCGATGCTCACGGGTATGACTGCCCCCTCCAGCGGTAACGCCACCTACCGCGGCATGTCGATCAACGAAGACATGGACGAGATGCGCCAGTCGCTCGGCATTTGCTTCCAGCACGACGTCCTGTTCCCTGAGCTGTCGGTCCAGGAGCACCTGCAGTTCTTCGGACAGATTAAGGGCTACGCGGACGAGGAGCTGCAGGCTGTGGTCGACCGTCAGATTCGCGAGGTCGGCTTGACGGAGAAGCGCAACTCGAAACCCAACGACCTGTCTGGTGGTATGAAGCGCAAGCTGTCGGTGGCTGTGTCGCTGCTCGGTGATAGCTCGCTGGTGTTCCTGGACGAACCCACGTCCGGCATGGACCCGTACAGCCGTCGCAGCACGTGGGAGATTCTGCTGAACAACCGCAACAACCGCGTGATGGTGCTGACGACGCACTTCATGGACGAAGCTGACATCCTGGGCGACCGCATTGCCATCATGGCTGAAGGCGAGATGCGCTGCTGTGGCTCGTCGCTCTTCCTGAAGAACCGTTTCGGCGCGGGCTACAACTTGACCCTCGTGAAGGACGACGCCAAGTGTGACGATGATGCCGTGGCTGCTTTTGTGAATTCGTATGTCCCCACTGCGCAGCTTCTGAGCAACGTCGGCAGCGAGATCGCGTTCCAGCTCCCGCTACAGAGCTCCTCGAGCTTTGCCGCCATGTTCGCCGAGATGGACCGTCAGCTGCAGTCGCTGGGTCTGCTGTCGTATGGCGTGTCCGTGACTACGCTGGAGGAGGTGTTCATCAAGGTGGCGGAGCTGGCCGACGAAAACAACCAGCACACGCTGGGGAACAATGCGCGAAGGGATGCATCGGACTCGGGCGAGCACTACCAGTCATGCGACGAGATCATAACAACAGAGTCGATGTTCCAGAGGCACCTGCGCGCGTTGCTGCTGAAACGCTTCCGGTATGCCAAACGTGACAAGAAGGCGCTCATCTACGTGGCAGCGCTCCCCGTTCTGCTCATCGCGGCTGGTCTTGGCATCTTGAAAGCCAGCTCGGCCATTAATGATGATCCTCTCAAGGCTCTGACGACGGACGCTTTCTCGGGTAGCGCAACTCCGACGCCCTACTTCTGCCAGGCTGGAGCTGGAGTCGGAGAATGGTGCAGCGAGGTGATGGCGTCGTCTTATTACTCCGGGGCTAGCGCGCAGTCTCTGTCGATCGCGGGACCGGCATTTGACTCGGATTCCCCCACAGTATTCGGCGTCACTTACACGGATCCAACCATCAATGCGAGCGGAGCGACCGGGCACAGCGTCGCATTGGGGCAGCAGGTCTACGAGCGTGGATATGGCAAGGGCGCTGATCTCGTGGAGGGCCAGTATGGAGCTTACTTGGTGTACGGTGACAGCACGCAGAACTTGTTTGGTTACAACGTGTTCACGAACACGACAGCTTCGCACTCGTCGGCGATTTTCAAGGCGTTGATGGACCAGGCTGTGTATCGCTTCTTCGCGGCAAACAGCTCGAGCGAGACGGGAACCTCGACGGTGAACCTGAAGGTGAACAATCATCCGCTGCCGTACACTGCCGCGACCGAGACTGTGCTGGGCTCCAACTCGTCCTTTACGGCATCTCTCTTCATTTGCATCGCGTTCACGTTCCTGCCAGCGTCGATTGTGGTGTTTTTGGTCAAGGAGAAGCAGGCGTCGCACAATTCGAAGCACCAGCAGCTCGTGTCCGGGGTTTCATTACCAGCATTTTGGCTGTCCAACTACATCTGGGACTTCGTGATGTACATGGTGCCTGGCGTGTGCGCTTTGGCCTTGATCGTCGTGTTCAACGTCACCGCTTTAACGGGCCAAGACTGCGACAGCTGCTCGTCGGCCACGTTCCCGTCGGTGATTCTGCTGTTTATCCTCTTTGGCCTCGCGATCTGCCCGTTCACATACTGCCTGTCGTTCCTGTTCAACGAGCACGCGTCCGCACAGACGTACACAATCGTGCTCAACTTCATGATCGGTGTGGTGCTCATGATCACGTCCTTCATCCTGGACTTGTTTGGCTCGACTGCCGATGTCAACTCGGTCCTGAAGTTCTTCTGGCGCTTCTCTCCGCTTTTCAATCTGGGTAACGCGCTGATGAGCATGGTAACGGCGGATGTTGACAGCGTTCAGTACAGCGAATCCGGCAAGACCAGCCCGTTCAGCGGAGACGTCATGGGCTGGGAACTGCTCTACCTTGCGATGACTGCTATCGGCTACATGAGCCTCACTGTGTACATCGACTACTCCAAGACATTTGCGAAGACAAAGGACGACGCCCAAAACTCCAGCGGCTGCGAGGAAAGCCAGGATATCGATGAGGACGTCGCGAAGGAAGCACAACGAGTTGCCAATGGCGAAGCTGACGGAGACGCGGTGAAGCTCGTGGGACTCCGCAAGGTCTACCCGGGCGGCAAGGTGGCAGTGCGCAACCTCTCCTTTGGCTTGAAACGTGGCGAGTGCTTCGGCTTCCTCGGCATCAACGGAGCCGGCAAAACCACAACCATGAAGATGCTCACGGGTGACGTCCAGCCAAGCCACGGCACAGCCACGCTCAACGGCTTC
>JAIKVH010001028.1:0-10975 GCA_024679275.1 Phytophthora niederhauseri
CAGCGCCAGAATTTTGGCCCAAGAGCAGGCGGCGGAGCGCGTCAAGGAGCTCAACAAGACCGCGTCCATGATGGCAGAGACCAGTGGCAGTAAGGGCGAGAAGTCCGCGGCGGTACTGTTCAACGGCGACGCCAGCGGCAGCAAACTCGACAGGAAGGAGGACTACACCACCAACTTCGTATAGAAACGTTAGATAGGCGACCAGCCCCATATATAAGCCGCACAATCCAATCTCTACGTTGAAGTGCACTTCAACTACTGAAACATGTCGCTCGAATGGCGCTTGAATGTCATCCCAGTTATTAAATATGGTACCCTTATCAAACCGATCCACGTTGAACCTCCAGCATTCCATGTTGCCTTTTCCCATTGATGACCCCAGAGTTGATCGATCGAACCCACAACGCCAGTCAAGGAGCTTATTCCCCAGCCAGTCGAAGATCGTCATCGTCTCGACCACCACCACCAGCAGCCAGCCAGCCGACCATGAGCATGAACCGCTTCGTGGCCGGGCCGGACTTCTACAACTACGACATGTACGGCGGCCTGCGTCCGGGCGGCGTGGTGCAGCTCTTCTCGCTCGAGTTCATCGGCCTCGTGGCCGCCACGTTCACGTCCTCGTTCGTCTACATCGGCGCGCGCTACGGGCTGCTGCCCATGGTGAGCAGCCAGCTGCAGCTCTCGGAGACGCAGAAGGAGGCCATGGACCGCCTCGTGGAGGTGCCCGCGGCGCTGGCCTTCTTCGTGGGGCTCTACGCCGACGCGGTGCCCGTGTGGGGCTCGCGCCGCAAGTCGTACATGGTCCTGGGCATGCTGCTGAGTCTGCTGTGCCTGGCCGTGATTGGCCTGGGCTGCCTCTTCGCCGCGGACATCCGAGAGACCATCGGCAGCAGCTTCAGCTACATCATGATGCTGGTCATGGGCGGCGTGAGCTTCGGCTCCATGATCAACTTCTGCTCGGTGCACACGGCGGTCGTGACGCTCTCGCAGCGGGAAAGTCTCGAGCGGAGAGGCGTCTTCCAGGCCGACTACTTGGTGGTGAGGGCCACGGGGCAGATCTCGGCCAGGCTGCTGGTCTACCTGATCCAGAACGTCATCGAGGCGCACGAGATCGCCTTGATCTTGCTGCTGTTGATGCCGTTGTCGGTCATAACGATCGTCGTGGTCATCGGAGGACTCGACGAAGCGCCCGCGTACAGGAAGGAGAGCTTGAGGTGCAAGTGCGAGAGCTACTGGAAGCTGACCAAGCAGAAGGCCGTGTGGCGCATCCTGGTGATCGTCGCGAGCTTCGCCTTCTTCCTCAACTTCGGCTTCCCGCTAGTGACAAATGCGCTGCAGCAGTGGACGGACACGACGGACAGCGCGTCGGCGCTGCTGAGCAGCAGCTTGAACGACCTGGTGATGATCCTGACCGTGCTGATGTGGAGGTGGAGGTTGCGCAACATGTTGTGGAAGCGGTTCTTCCCCCTGGCCCCGACGATGACAATAGCGCCCCAAGTCGCGATGGCCGTGCTAGTCATCCCGGCGCTGTATCGAGCTCCTGTCGTGTACATCGTGCTGACAGGAGTGGCCGGCGTGTCGACGGGCGTCATGGCGCTCGTGCTGCTACCTGTCGTGTACATCGTGCTGACAGGAGTGGCCGGCGTGTCGACGGGCGTCATGGCGCTCGTGCTGCTGGTGCCCGTGACCGAGATCATCGAGGAAGGCTCGGAAGGCGGCGTGGTCGGCCTCGCGCTGTCGTTCAACACCATCTTCAAGGTCTTCGTGAGCACGCTGCTCACGACCATCCAGCGCGCCTCGTACTTCCCGTCCAGCGACGACGCCGACACGGACGCGACTGCTCACGACCATCCAGCGCGCCTCGTACTTCCCGTCCAGCGACGACGCCGACACGGACGCGACCCACTACCGTTGGTCCATCGCCATCCTGGTGGCCGTCACATGCGTCGTGAACGGCCTGGCCTTCGCCGTGATCCCCCTCCTGCCGCTGCAGAAGCTCGACGCGCAGCTCGTGCGCATGTACGGAGGCTTCACCGACCACGCCGGCGCGCTCACCGCCGCCGCCTTCCTCACGTCGCTCGCCTACTGCGTCGCGTACAACATCTACATCTTCAGCGAGGCCATCCACTGACTATGATGATGTGAGCCCCCAACGTCCGTCGACTCGGCCAGCAACAACCATGTTGTTATACAACCAAGTATGATAGTATCCACCAAGTACAACACAAGGCCGACAAGCTTATCAATCAATGCCCGCAAGTCCAGCGTCGATAGCTGCTGGATAATCCACCAAAAGAGACTGCGTGCGCGTTTCCTTGCATTCCAAGTGTCAAACCAGCGCATGTCACATACGGACTTAGACCCCTCCATAAACGAATGCACCCATTACTCAATCTTAGTATTACCAGAACATCCTGATATCAAATACCCCGTGATAACGCTCTCACTGTAGCCACATGCGTTTGACAAGGTGCAAGCTCGAAAGAGCTCCGTTCGTCGTCGCATTCCAGCTCTTGACCACCATGAGCCGAAGCGACGAGCCCCAAGTCGCCTCCTCTGTGGATCCCGGCGCCTCGCCCAATGCGGGCGCAGGCTGCGTGACCGTCGACAAGCCCGAGCCTGACGCCGAGCGGCCGCCGAACCTCGCCGTGCACCCGAGCACCGAGTGCGAGACCCCCGGGACGTGGTCTGGATGCGTCATCGGCTGCTGCTACCTGCTGCTGCTCGTGGCCTGCGCGTTCCTGAACGCCGCGTTCGTGCTGTGGCCGCTGACGCTGCTGCGCTGGGGCTGCCGCCTCTCGATCCGCAGCTGCCGCCCGGTGTTCCGCTTCCTGGAGGACAAGTACTTCGCCATGCTCAGCGGTCTGCTGGAGCTCGTGGGCGGCGTCAAGCTCGTGGTCACGGGCGACGAGCCGCTGCACTTCGAGCCGCGCGACCACGTGCTGCTGCTCTGCAACCACCGCAGCGAGGTGGACTGGATCTTCTTCTGGGGCTTGGCGGTGCGCCTCGGCGTGCACGACCGGCTGCGCGTCATGATGAAGAGCGTCATCCGCTACGCGCCGGGCGTCGGCTGGACCATGCTGCTGCTCGAGTACCCGTACATCAACCGCAACTGGGCCACGGACCAATCGAGGCTGGCCGACGTCATTGCGTCCTACAAGCAGGCGGACATGGGCTCCTGGCTCGCCATGTTCCCCGAGGGCACGGCGCTTTACGACAAGACGCTGCAGAAAAGTCACGAGTTCGCCGAGAAGCAAGGCGAGGCGAGGTGGGACTACGTCCTGCAGCCAAGAGTCAAGGGCTTCGAGCTGTGCGTGGACAAACTGGACCCCGAGTACGTCGTGGACCTCACGGTCGCCTATCCGGAGCTCATGGACGGAGTGAGACCGTCGCCGGTGAGTCGTTATGCAAGCTTTGCGTGGTAGAAATGAAGCAGAACTGATGGTTTGGGGTCATGTTGTGGTGCAGATTCGCTTCGTGAGAGGCCAATACCCGACGGAGGTGCACATGCACGTGAAGCGGTATCACCGGTCTGCGTTGGAGAAGCACAAGGAACACATGGATCAATGGTGCGTCCTTGCGCTGGGATGAATACCTGGATGTTGTTTGTGCTGATGGATTGCTTCTTTGTTGATGTGTAGGCTGAAGGATCGGTTCGCCGAGAAGGAGGAGCGACTTCGGTGCTTCTACGAGACTGGCGCGTTTGAGGGCAAGCCGTGCGTGCGAGAGGACCTCCCGCTGTGGAGCTCGGTGGTGCCGGGCATAGCGTTCAACCTGGGGCTGTGCTGCTTGGCGCTCTACTTGCTCGTCATTTACCCTGTCACGACGTGCACGTGGTTCGCGCTCTGCACGGCGCTGTCAGTGCTTCAAGCTCGCCGATTTGGCAATTAAACGAGACCAGGACGGTCGCAGTATTGAACACTACTCTTTTTATGAGCTCAGCAGAGTAGGGAGCAGCATTGTGTGCATCGCTTTGACTTATGCTTACTAGGAACTCGACCGTCAGTTCGAGTTCGGGGGTATGACCTTGCCCGACGATACTACTTGGAACTCGACCATCAAGCCCGGTCGCGGGGAGACGAGCGCCACTTCTCGGAGTGGCGCTCGGGCGCTTTGGCGTCTCCGCCGCAGCGCAGCCCCAGCTGAATGCAGCGCTTCTGGACGTCGAACGGCGTTTTTCCCGGCAGACGCGCGGCTATCATGTGGGCGGTGTCGGACTGCTGGCCTCGCAGCAGACTCTCTTCTTCGTTGCTGAAAACCACCTCGGCAACGCGCGGGCGCGACGCCGCCTGCCGGTAAACCTGCGCGCCCTCGAGCTTACTCGTGCGCGCGTCAACAGCCAGGAACGCTGCGAAGGCCAGAAACCTGCGCGCCCTCGAGCTTACTCGTGCGCGCGTCAACAGCCAGGAACGCTGCGAAGGCCAGCACCAAGACGAGGCCGCGCGCGGACACCATAGTCGTTGGGTGATCTTGAAACGACGCCTGCTAGCTCTAATAATGGCGCCGTACACACACATCCAACGCGTTCCGAACCAAGACGAGGCCGCGCGCGGACACCATAGTCGTTGGAAGATCTTGAAACGACGCCTGCTAGCTCTAATAATGGCGCCGTACACACACATCCAACGCGTTCCGGCCCACAGCAATGACTCAGACGAGCGTCATGCGGCCTAAGAGCGCCACACAGCTAAGGAAGCACGACGGCCGTGCTCCCGCTCTCGTCAGTTGTGTCCAGGCCCCGACATGTTGATTTTGCTATATAACTTCAACTTGCTGGACGGATGCGGATGGCTCCACAGCTAAGGAAGCACGACGGCCGTGCTCCCGCTCTCGTCAGTTGTGGCCAGGCCCCGACATGTTGATTTTGCTATATAACTTCAACTTGCTGGACGGATGCGGATGGCTCCCTTTGACACGCCCGACTGCCCCTGGACAGACAGAGGGACCAACGCCGGCACATGCTGACATCAATCCAGGCCCATTCCGAGGCCCCCGCTCCGAGGTTGCGTCTCCATTCCCCCTCTTGCTCAGCCCTCCAGGACAAGTCTCCGCTGTGGATGGCCCGTCGAGTTAACAACGATGCAGCAGTCGAGCGTCGAGGACGGCAGCTTCACCAATACCTCCCTGGGCTTCCAGCCCATTGTGCTCTACGACACGCGGCTGGACATGGCCGACGAATCGCTGACGCTGTCTCGCTCGAGGAAGGAGCAGCAGCTCCCGCACTTCTCCACGCTCTCGAGCTGCGAGCTCGATGACATCGACGCCAACGGCTCAGCTCAACTATCCCCACACGATCTGCATCGGAGCAGAACGCCCAGCCCACAGCCTTTTCAGGCGGAAGAGTACTCTCCGCCGCCTCGATCTCGGGGCCGAGGGCCTGCAGCGGCCGACACCATGTTCAACTATCGAGCGCTGGGCAGTTTACGCAGCGGACTCGCTCCGATCGCGCTGCTGAGTCGGTGGCACGCCGGTCTTGCCGTCACCGCCTTCGTGCTAGGCGCGGCGGAGGGCGTCGTGCGCGCAGCGTATCGACCATTGCTATTGACGACCTTAAATGAAAAGTTCAACCGGAAGTACGACGCAGACACAGCGCTACTGGACTGGGCCGACATGCTCTCGGTGCTCCTCGGTCTCTTCTCGGATTGTATGCCGATCTACGGCACTCGACGGAAGGCCTACATCGCACTGGGCTGGATCTTGAGTGGGGTGAGCTATGCCAGCGTGTATGGGATCTATAAAGACCTGATTCAGGACGTGAAGGCGCCTGGCAAGATCTTCGGACGGTTGATCGAGGCGTGGAGTGTTGCAGGCTCCTTTGCGCTTCAACTGTCCTGGGTGGCAGCGCTAGCGCTCGTGGTCGGCTTCGGACAACGCGAGACGCTTAGTGAACGAGGCGGGTTGGCAATGCTCTTCCTGGTGCTTTGGCAGGCGGGCAACCTCGTGGCTCTTGTCGTCGTGGCGGAACTCAAGTCGACGCTGACTCTGTTACATACCAGCGCTTGTCTCGCTGCGGCTTCGCTGGTTGCGTTGCTTTCCGTGCTCTGCTTCTTGTATGATGACGACGAGCAGGAGTCGACGGTCACGCTGGCAGCATCAACGAAGCGGGTTGGAGTCATGCCAGCGTTGCGTACCGGGGTTATCCAGGTGTGGGAGATCTGCCAGGAGAAGGTGACGCATCACGTATTGCTCTTCTTGTTGATCTACGGAGTTCTGCTCAAGGCGTGTGATCCCGGCGTACACAAAGCTCTTGCTACATGGAGTGGCTTTGGGTTTGACGATAGCGTTCGGGCTGAGAGCCCGTGGGTGCTGGTTGTCGAGAGTGGCGTGGCACTCGTAGCTCTGCTTCACGCAAAGTGGAGACTGCTGAGTACAGCTTGGAGACGGCTGGCATTTGTCGGAGTTGGTGTCGTAGCGGTGAGTACCCTTGTTCAAGCCGCGCTTATTGCGACGGATACTGTCAGGTGCAAGTGGCTCTTTTCGCTGTTCTTTGGGATCGCGGTTTGGCCCAAGACGTGGATTCTGCTGTTCATTGTGCAGACAGCGACGGAGGTGACGCACGTTGGATGCGAGGGCGTCACGATGGGTCTTGTCCTCTCTGGTCAGGGCCTTGGTACCTCAGCGTTAAACGCAGTCACTGAATGGATCGGCCGCGCCACCCATACTAAAGTCACGCAGCAGCTCATTGCGGAAGACTCGCACTCCACACGAAGCCGGATTCTGTTCGCTGCCATCGCTTATGCAGCTGTCAACTTGCTAGCGGCGTTGGCCGTGCCATGGCTCCCTCGATCCAAGCTTGAAACGCGATACTAAAGTCACGCTGCAGCTCATTGCGGAAGACTCGCACTCCACACGAAGCCGGATTCTGTTCGCTGCCATCGCTTACGCAGCTGTCAACTTGCTAGCGGCGTTGGCCGTGCCATGGCTCCCTCGATCCAAGCTTGAAACGCAGCAACGTCGAGCGTTCGGAGGCTACAGCAGAAGAGGAGCTGCGCTGATTGTGACGATCTTTGTGTTTCTGCTAGCTCTCGCAATCGCTGCAAACTTTGAAGTAGTTTAGCCTTGACACTCTCGCAGGTGAGAGTACCCCGTATCAAAAGACAATACGCTTATCATCGCGGTTTCTGTTGCAGATTGCCGTTGCTGCTGGACTTGAAGCCCCCTTTTCGAGTGAGAGTGCGCTGACTCTGCGAATGAGCGACTTCTCCCCGTTTGACCTGCACAATTCGCTTCACTGCCTCCTCCTCTTTGCGTAGCTCGTCGTCTTTCTTCATCTTAATCTCACGCATCGTTATCCTCTGGCGTTGCAGCAGCTCGTCGCGGTTCAATGCCCTCGTGATCCTCTTGCTCGATCCTTCTCGTCTCCGAGCACGCGGCGCAACGATCACGATCTTCCGCTGGCTGCCTAAAATCGCGTCGACATCCTCCACACCATCCGCATTGTCGCTTATTCGGTCTTCCAGTTGCTCGCTTGCTTGTTCCTCGACCGCATTCACCGGGACTGGAGGCTCTGGTTCGGGCAGCAGCGACCTCCAGTAGCTCCCGATCGAGTGCAACCAGTACAGTTGACGGAAGATGGCGCCCAACTTCCGTCGGATGTACTTCTTGCGGTACAACGCAGTGATCAGGTCGCTCTCCGTGTCCTCCACGCCCATCGCCATTCGCCACTGTGCTTCCACCTGCAGATTGTGCCCCACGCGCGTAAGCAGCTCAGCGTGCGTGAGCTCATGGCGCTCCCGCACGCCTCGTAGGCCTCGCAGCACCTTCCGATACAGCACGCGCGACTTCTTCCGCGTCTCCTCTCGACGACGATGAAATTCGCGAAACTCGCGTTGAATTCGCAGTACAGCGCGCACCACCACGGTCTGACGGAACAATCGGCGGCCAATATGCCCTCGGAAGCAGCGTTGGATCTGTCGAGCGCTGAAGTCTAGGAGATTCGCGTACATACCGGCGAGGTATCGTTGCTCAGCCTCGAGATAGTTCACGATACGCGTCGTGTCGTCCAAGTCCAACTCGAACAACTCGTGCGTCTGGTTCATCCGAGCGAAACTATCTCGTACACGCGCTTTAACGCGTTGCAACTCATCGATGGACTTCTCCAGCGGAGTCTTGGTGAAGTCCTCGGGCTGCAATGGCCGACCAGGAGAGTTGAGCGTTGTCGAACTGGCATTGGAGCTTGAAAAGTGCGGTAAAAGTACTCGAGGCCGGGGTGACGCCGTGTCTCGATGGCTGAATGGCAGATGTGATGGAGGAGGGCGAGGCAGTGACGGCTTACTCAGCAGCGGCAGCGGCGGCCGCGCCATCTTCTCCAATGTGGCTTTGATGGAGACACCAGTGTCTCGCGGCTCGTCTAAAGATGGCTACAGCAGAAAACCTACACTTCCAACTGCAGACAGCACCAAGCAAGCAGCTATTTTCTTTCGAGCAACGATGCAGGATAAATTATTATTTGCGAGGCTACTGCAGTTAGACGAAGTTCTGGCTGTAGTTGTCTGGCAATCTTCTACTCGATCTCCTGTCCGAGGGGCGTCGGACCTGGTGCAAATGTACGTCTTCGCGAGGACTGGGCCGCATGCCCTCCACGGTCTTCACCTGCTTGATGAGCTCCAGTGCACAATTGGCCTCTTTCCTGGCCGACCAGACCACGGACACGACGCTCGCGAAAATGATCAACGCGGCCACCCCCATCGACACCACCATCGGAGGACCGTAAGAGCTCGAGGACGTGTAAGTGCGTGTCGTACTAGTTGCGCTCGACGAAATGGCCGTCGTGCAGCGCGGCCCGCCCCACGAAGTCGCGTACGTGCACTGACAGCGTGACTTGACGCACTTGCCCGTCTTCAACGTGGTTTTGCCCAAGTCGCCGCCGATGGTGCAGTCATCGTCGACAGTGCAGAAAGCCTTGCCGGCCACCTCTTTGTGATAATTGTCGTCGTCCTGGTACTCGTCGATGTGGGCCTCGATCCACTTCTTGGTCGGGTGGCTGCCTGGATCACAGCCGACCTGCATGTAGTTGTCGTCCTCGAGGTCGTCGCCCAAGTCTTGGTACAGTCGGATGTAGTCGATCTTCATGTACATTGGAAAGGAGTCGCAGATCTTGTTGACTACCGGATCGGAGCCATCGCCCCGGCATTCCTTGCCTGGATTCGGTGGCGTGGCGCCCCAGGAGCTCGACAGAGCGACGTTCAGGATGACGTACATAGGTTCTTCCAGCATGATCTTCTGCGGGTTCGTCTTGTTGGAGTTCTGAGGCACGTCCCAAATGGACTCGGACGGCACCTCGAACAGCGGACTGCCCTGCAGCATCCAGCGCACATAGCCTTTCTTGCCAGTGACCCATTCGAGCTGATACGTGACAAAGTCCGTGTACGCGCCGAGGTGAACGGGCCAATTGGCCGAGATGGCGTCCATTTGGTAGTTGAAAGTGCCCATTGCGTTCGACTGCGGCGTGCTGGAGTTTCGTGGCGTGGCACACTTGTAGAACGTGTTGTCCGGGTCGCACAGGTAGGCGCCTGTGTAGACGTTCCAGAGCGGGTAGCACGTCCCGTTGGAGTTGATCCCCCAGTGATCCTCGCCCTTGCCGTCGATGAGACTTAGATCGCCGTTGACATCGAACGAAGCGGGACACGTAGTTGCTGAGCACTTGTTGTCCGTAATGCCAGCTTTTACGGATGCAGCGACGGTGGAATAGTCCTGCTTCTCATCGGAACTGGAGGTACAGTAGTTGTTGGCGCCGTAGCGCAGTCCTTGGTACCAGGATTTGTGGCCGCGTTTCGCGTAATACGCGGTCGGGACGTCGATGTAGTTGGCCCCCTTGGTCTTGCAGTTGGCGCCGTAGATGCACGAATATGAGTCCCCAGTCGACGAATCAATACCGAAGGTGCGGTAGTCGTCGGGCATCCCAGGACCAATCTGCAGTGAGGACGAGACCAACGTGCCCCCGCCTTCCAGTAGATCAATCTCAGGAGCACCGCGGCCTTGGTTCGGGTTGAGATCGTAGCCAGGGTTGTCGTTGCACGCGCTGATACGCTGGTAGCTCGGCTCGAATAGTTCGGGGGCGCATTTATCGTAGGAGAACGGCCACATGCGGTTCGTGGACGCGGAGAAGATCGCTCTACCCAGGTTCCCCATCATCCAGATGCCGGGCCAAGTCGGGTAGAACCTGCCGTCTTCAACCCTGGCATTCTTCCCCCTTGCAAGGTCCGGATTGCCAGACTCGGGGCTAACTGCTCCTGGTAGTTGGACTCTTGCCTCGATCATGCCTCCTTGGTAGCAGAACTTGTTCCACGACTGCACCATGGCCGAGCGGTAGAAGAAGTAGGCGCTTTCGTAGCCCGGAGGATGCGTGTACATGTTGTAGACGCGGATCTTGTTGACTTCGTCCTCGGATTTAATGAAGAAATAGCACGTGCCGTCGTCGTCGCACTTGGTCGAAGTCATGTTGTGCGAGTAGAGCTCAAGCGCGCCGTTGACACCGTCGGGCTTCTCGATCGACGTCCAGATGTGGTCGTCGCCAGGTCGGAAGCTGCGGTTCGGAGTGTTGAACTCGTCGCTCATGACGAGGTCCCAGTGCCTTCCGCGTGAGCTGACGTAGGCTTGACGATCCTTGGGGGTGTCGGGGTCGACCCAAATCTTAATGCCGGACCGGGTCGGGTAGGTGGTGTCCACGACAGTTGCATTTTCATCGGCCATGACCAAACTTGAAGCCGTGCATGCTACAGCTAGAACATATACGACAGGCTGTAGCTGCCGCATCAACAAGATCTTCCCGATTGAAGCTACGACAAGGTGGCAACTCGATAAATGCTGGCTGAATTGAGTACGACCGAGCTTTGAATAACTATAAAAAAGCTACTCAGGTGTCGAAGTCGAGGTCGAGGGGATAAGTTTCTGGGGTAAGATATTGTCAATTCTTCCCAAATTTTCTAAAAGGGTGCGGTTTGGCTTCGGTCTTGAAATCGAGCGGCGAATCAAA